>PVJH01014658.1:0-55905 GCA_004026705.1 Nesogale talazaci | reverse complement strand
TTTATAAATTATCAAGGGTTCATGATGCGGGAGGAGGAGGAAGGGAAGGGAAAATGAGCTAATACCAAGGGCTTAAGTAGAAAGCATACGTTTTGAGAATGATGTTGGCAACAAATACACAAATGTGCTTGGCACACAATGGGTATATGGATGGATTGTGATAAGAGTTGAGTGAGCCTCCAATAAAATAATTAAAAAAGAAATATGTGTAGAGTGCTGCAGAATGCTTGCGGACTGATTAAAGACAAAGGATGGTGACAGAACTATATTTCCCAGCTGCAGGTTTTTGCATGAACGGCCGTCAGGTTTCTGGTATGAATGCATCTACTCTTGATTAGAGGCGGAGGGTAGCACGCTAATGATCAACCTGAGCTGAGCTGGGCTCTCAAGATGGTGGCCACTGTAGTCTTTTTAAATTCAGCGGACTGATTCCCCCCTGGATGACACCTGGTCTTCACCAGGAGCTAGATGGAGCAACGTCTCCGTCCATAAAGTACTTGGTAATTCATCACCTTGGTCCACGTCGTTCCTTTTCCTCTACTACTGTCACCATCCTGTGCCTTTAATCAGTCCAAAAGAGGCATCAGTGAAAGGTAACCATATGCAAGGAATACTGTTATTAGCCCTTATAAAGCTGACCTACTGTATGCCTATTCCTGGTTACCCCAAAACTCACTGCTGCAGAGTCAATTCTGCCTATAGTAGTTGTGATCCGATAGGACAGGGTAGAGCTGTTCCTGTGAGGTTCTGAGGCTGGAACTCTTTTTTTTTAAATAAATAAATTAATTAAATAATCAGCTTTTATTACTGTCAACATCAGAGTAAATACAGCCTGTGAAATAAGTCCGTAAGAATGAAGTAGTCTCACTGTGAGAGGAAACCTTCAGAAGCTTCTTCAGAGAGTCCTGTTGCTCAGCACCTGTTCTTTTTTTTGGTGGGGGGCATCACTGCCTCTGGTGGTCGTGGGTGCTACCCAGTGCTGCTCCTGAGAGCCTCCACTGGACTTGAACCGCCAAGCCCGTGGGCCACAGTCCTTCACTCAACCACTTACGCCACCGGGGCTCAGCCCTCAGCACCTGTTCTTACTGTGTTGCTGTTATAGTAACTCTAAAATAAAAAATGCACACGCTAGATATCAGCTTGAATATAGATATATATTCTCTTTTCAAAAAGGCATGTGGACTTCCAGTTACAACAAATACTTGTTAACTTATTATCCTCAAATAACTGAGAGATCTTGATTTGAAAATGGTTATACATATAATTTTATTTGTTGCTTATGATACTGAACAGCTTAATTCATAAGCATATGCCGGTAATAGAATCAGAGTTAAACTTTAAAAGAAAGACAACATGTCCATATACATTTTATCTAATTAAACCTATCTGAAGGTAAAAATTGTACTTTTATCAACACTTTGTTTTAGAAGTCCTTGTTTTACCCATGAAAAAAGGTGCACTCCCTGGAAGGACTGTCCCATTAAAATAATAAAAAGCAGCGTATTGATGAAGGAAGAAAGAATAAAACCTGAATAAGATGTTTCAAAAGTTAGAAGGGGTTTCCAAAATGGAGACTTGGTGGAACCCTGTGGCTACCATCTTGGGTGAAGGGGCAGACCTGTGTGTTTCAGAAAATTAGCAGACATGTATCATTAAATTAAAAAAAAAACATCACCTATTATATGGAAGATGGACCTCTGCCCCTCATCAGGCTGTAAGGACACTTTAGCACCATACAAGACAGAAACTGAACCAAAAGAGAAAGGAGAGAAAGAGAAGGAATACTCTCCAGTAAAGGTTTTCTCACCACATCAATCTGGCCAGATTCTCACTGGAGGGAGACAGCATTCAAAATTAAGAGAGATTCTGGCAGCTGCTCATCTTTTTGCCCCAGTAAGACTCCAGTTCCATCCCATCAGGGAGAAGCATGGCACTTTTGTGTCTACTGTCCCTCCCTCCTGACCTGCTCACGAGATGCATTATATAGGAATTACCAGTAGATTATTTTTATTTAGGTCGATTTACTCTGGTAGACACAGAGGTAACACTGGAGACATTTATTAGAAACTCCTAAGAGGAATGGAGCAACATCCAGCCAATATATCCAACAGAGTAATTCCTTGCCCATAGGTGAGGACTGCCAGCTTTTTAAGGAGTTGATTGAGCTGCAGTCCAGTCATGCTATGTTCCTGCTAGATTCTGTCATGTGCAAGGGCCCCCGAGGAAGGTAGTCTGAGATTCCATGGATATCTCCCGATTCTCACTCTGTGGGGGAACAACTCCTGACCTTGCCTCTAATCTAAGTTTCTGAATTTTGCTCTCTTGCCCGGTCTTATTGATCTTAAAAAATGTACAATTTGCTTCTGCTTGTTGTAAAATGAAAAGAAATAGATAAAAATGCAGTTGCTATTGAATTGATTTTGACTTCTGACAACTCCAGGTGGGTCAGAGTTGAACTGTGCTTCATTGGGTTTTCAATGATTTTTCTAAAACAGATCTTTTCTAGTAGTAGAGTAGAATTATTTTTTGAATTTTATAGCTTTGGAAAGGCTTCCAAAAAAGCTACCTACCTCATTAAAAATGTCTGTATAGGCCTGAGCCCCGGTGGCGTAGTGGTTGTGCGTGGGACTGTGGTCCACTGGGATGGAGGTTCCATTCCAGCTCCACGGAGCAAAGGCTGGGCCTCCTACTCCCACCACCTGAGGGCAGTGATGCCCCCCCCCAAAAAAAATGTCTGTATATGTATGTATTCCATTGCTTTCTTAAAATGAAAAATATTTCCCTTTGACCTAAATTTTTCTAATCTCATTTTGACATGCATTGCTAATGGGCTGATTTTTACTTTCAGCTTTCAGAAACGAATTGCTGATTGTCGGTTTTGGCCTGTAGAGATCACAAGAGTTCCTCTGGTTATTGCATCCAAAGGGAAAGGTGGCAAATTAGATAAGGTAAACTTGCTCATTTCAAAATGTTTATACAGGCAGTCCCCAGATGATGAAAAGAGTTCCTTTCTTAAATTGGTCTTTATGTCAATTTTATACATAAACTATAACAATTAAGCACAGTGCTTAGGCTCAACCCTAGGAGATAAAGAGACTCCATACATAGGTGCTGAAAGACTAAACTGACCTCAAACCAACCTGAAATACATCATTTTATTTGCATGGGGGTAAAGGGCCTTATGAACCAGGGCAGCACTGCTTGCAGAGTTAGCTGGCTGGGTAGGGACGTTTCCACTGAGAGGGGAGCAGGTGGTGTTATTGTGGGGAAGTATTTTTGTTTGTTTGTTTTTGTGCATCACTGCCCTCTGGTGGTTGTGGGAGCTACCCCAACCTTGCTGCTGCTGGATTTGAACTGCCAAGCCTGTGGGTCGCAGTCCCACACTCAACCACTATGCCGGGCTCAGCCTCTGGGAAAGCATTTTTTTTTTTTGGCATCACTGCCCTCAGGTGGTGGGAGTAGGAGGCCCAGCCTTTGCTCCGTGGAGAGGGAACCTCCATCCCAGTGGGCCGCAGTCCCGCGCACAACACTACGCCACCGGGCTCAGCCCGGGAAAGCATTTTTTTTTAATTAAATTTTATTGGGGGCTCTTACAGCTACTACAACATTCAGTACATCATTTGTATCAAGCACATTTGCACACATATTTCCACATACATTTCCCAATATTTTCCACCTGAGCCCTTGGGAAAGCATTTTTATAGTGTGAATGAGGTGGGTTAAAAAATCATTCATTTCATCATTCAAATTCAGACTCATGGTTAGAGCCATGCGATTTTGAAGCAGGGAACATTTGCGATGCCTCTTCCTATGGCTGTGCACTCTCTGTCTACTCGTGAGGGGAGACTCGTGTCTTCCAGATGGGCCTAAGGACACATCAGGAGTACCTACTTAAAGTGGCTGTTTCTTGGAATATAACTTGTTTCTAACAGTAGTTAGAAACTAGGGTCTAGTGTATGACAAAAAACAAAAACAAAACCCCCAAACAAACCCAAACATTAAAGCTCCACCTCCAATGAGATGGTTTGACACTCTAGTGGAAACACTGGGTTCAAGCATCAGGACCGTTGTGAGGCTAGCACAGGAACAGGTGGTGTTTGGTCTGTTGTACATATACGGTCGTTGTGAGTCTGCTCTGCAACACAGTTACCTCTACTCATCAGCTTGGGGTGTTCCCGTGCATTCCTGAGGGGTATCGTCAATGGCTGGCTTGGAAGTTCATTGCCAGGTCTCACTTCCAGGGTGCTGTTGCATGAAGTCAAGCCTCCAGCATTTTAGTTAGCAGTCGATTGTGTTAAACATTTGATAAAGACATAGTCTTTCTAAATACAGAACTCCTAAGCACCATTAGCAAGGAATTTTAATTTAGGCATAAGTTGAAATTTTTTGTCCCATAGATATTTAAGGCCCCTTTACCCTCATGAACCTCTGACGCACAGCTGAGCGCTTCATCTTCTGATTAAGGCATATATATTTCTTGTTTCATTCACAAAGCCTTACTTTCTCCTGAGAAGCAATATGGCAAAATTGAATTTTTTTTGGTGTTTGTTTCAAGATACATACTTGTATAAAATCAATGAATTTGAGTGTGTTGAATCTTTTACTACTCAGTAACTTTATTTGTATGCACTATCTAAGTCATTGTGGCATTATTAAATCCATTTTGTAAACAGAGACATCAAAAACTAGAATATCTAAGGAACCAGTCCACGTGGCATAGCTAGTAACAAAGCCAGTTCCTAGTGTTTGGTGTATGAACTCCTGCTTCGGAACTCTGTATCACATGCTCCATGGCCCTCAGTGCCCTTTGGTACTAACAGATCTCTGGTTTTATTCCTTTAGACTGAGGATGAAAATCAGCTTTCATTTCATGGTGTAGCGTATGTTAATATGGTGCCATTGCTATATCCAGGGGTGAAGAGAATTCGAGGCGCTTTTCATATTTACCCTTATCTCGATAGTACAGTCTATGAAAAGGTAAGAATAAATTACAGACATTATCATTCTGATTTATTCTTTTGGGTGTGTTAATTTATATATCCTTAGCATATTTAAATACTTGGAAATCATTGCTATGCTAGGATGTAAATATCAAAATGAGCAAACTTTCCCCCCACTAAACCTTAGGAATTTTAGGGTAAGGAGAAGGCCCAAAGCTAGAAACAACCCAAATCTCCATCAGCAGGTGAACAGAAAAACCAACTGAGTTCCTATGCAATATGTCTGTCCAATAGAATACTACTTAGCTATGAAAAGGAGTGAACTATTGATATATTGGGAACAGCATGGATAAATCACAAATAATTTAAGAGCACCAGTTAGTGGCTCTCAAAAGATATAGCATCTGAGATCTTAAAGGCTTAAAGGTAAACAAGCAGTCATCTAGCTGAGAAGCAACAAAGCCCACATGGAAGAAGCACACCAGCCTGTGTGATCATGAGGTGTCAATAGGATCAGGTATCAGGTATCAGACTTCAAGAACAAAAAATCCTATCATTGTGATGAGGGGGAGTGTGGAGTGGGGACCCAAACTTCATCTGTAGGCAACTGAACATCGCCGTACAGGAGGGTTGTGGGGAGGAGACAAGCCAGATCGGGATGCAGTACAGCACTGATGAAACATATAACTTTCCTCTGGTTCTTCAATGCTTCCTCCCCACCCCTAGCCCCAACTATCATGATCCTAAAAGTGGGTGAGGGAGAGATCAGACAGTGTAAGACATGAACAACCAATAATGTATAAATTATGTGAAGAAGGGAGGGAAATTATGAAGAGCTGATACCAAGGGCTCAAGTAGAAAGAAAATGTTTTGAGAATGAAGATGGCAACAAATGTACAAATGTGCTTGACACAGTGTATGGAAGTATGGATCGTGCAAGAGTTTCATGAAATATATATATATATATATATATATATATATATATATATATATGCAAAAAAAAGAGTACTGGGCTGAGCCCCGGTGGCGTAGTGGTTGTGCGCGGGACTGCAGCCCACTGGGATGGAGGTTCAATTCCAGCTCCACAGGAGCAAAGGCTGGGCCTCCTACTCCCACCACCTGAGGGCAGTGATGCCTAAAAAAAAAAAGAGTCCTGTAGGAATCTAAAACCCAAGCCATTCTTGATTTGAAAATGGTTATACATATAATTTTATTTGTTCCTTATGGTACTGAACATCTTGATTCATAAGCATATACCAGAAATAGAATCAGAGTTAAACTTTAAAAGAAAGACAACATGTCCATATACATTTCATCTAATTAAGACTGCCTGAAGGCAAAAATTGTACTTTTATCAACACTTTGTTTTAGAAGTCCTTGTTTTACCCATGAAAATAGATGGTGCACTCCCTGGAAGGACTGTCCCATTAAAATAATGAAAAGCAGCATGTTGATGAAGGAAGAAGGAATATAACCTGAATAGAATCCCGTGGATGCCATCTTAGGTGAAGGGGCAGACCTGTGTGTTTCAGAAAATTAGCAGACATTTATCATTATCAGGATTCTGTATGGAGTTTCTGAGGCTACAAATCTGTTTTTAATTTTTATTTATTTATTTTGAGACTACAAATCTTTATGGGAACAGATAGCCTCATCTTTATCCTGAGGGAAGGCCGGTGGGTTTAAACCGCCGACCTGTGGTTAACAGCTAAGCTCCTAGCTGACAGCACTGTCAGGACTCCTTTGTTGAAAGCCATTTACATATAATTCTTGTAAATTTATTTATGGTAGCAGACGTCAAATCTGTGCTCGACCTCTTTAAGTTATGGAGAAGCAAGGGTGCCAGTTTGAGGACTAAGGTGCTCCTGACCCAGTATTTTCAGTCACTTCCTATGCATGTGAAAGTTGAGCACTTGACGGTTTCATTAAAGTACAATTGGCATAAACATATGGTCTTAAAGCCTTTTTTAAAGCTTTAACAGATATATGTATATACACTTTATTTATTTATTTATTTTGGGGGGGCATCACTGCCCTCTGGTGGTTGTGGGAGCTACCCAGCTTTGCTCCCGGAGAACCGCTGCTGGACTTGAACTGCCAAGCCGATAGGCTGCAGTCCCGCACTCAAGCCCTACGCCAGCAGGGCTGAGCCCATATGTACAGACACTTACATTACCTCCACATCAAGAGTCCATCCTGCCGACAAGCATTCTTGTGCCTCAACACGCCTTCCTTCGTCTGCTCCTTTTCTCTTTTGTCAGTCAGCCCTCCTGCACTCATCATAGTTATTTTCATATTTCTTTATATTATTTGGTTAAAAACTATCCAAAGATTTACTTTCAGTTATTCACCTTAATTTTTCCATGTAATTTTTTTACTTTGAGATTTGAACTTGTCTTATTCTTCTAGTTATGATTGATAATATGGTAACCAGACGGAATTTTTCTTGTGAAGAAATTATTTCTACCACTGAATGTTAGTTTGAAATTATGGGTCGGGCTGAGCCCCGGTGGCGTCAGTGGTTGAGTGCGGGACTGCAGCCCGCGGGCTTGGCGGTTCAAATCCAGCGGCGGCTCTCAGGAGCAGCGCTGGGTAGCGCTCACGACCACCAGAGGCAGTGATGCACCCCCCAAAAAACAAAAAACAAAACAAAGCAAAAGGAAATTACGTGTCAAAAATTAGAAACTTTCTGGTGGCTAAATTTAACCAACATCATAATTAAGCTAAGTTGAAAGGCCTCCTTTTCTGAATGACAGTATATCTTTGAATTATTAAATATGAAGCTTAAAAATATAAAAATATATTTAAAAATGGGGATTGAACTCTGTACTCATATCTATATGTTAAGAATTAAAGTTAAAAGTATATATAAAAAATGGGTAGGCTCTCTTGTTACTCTCTTGGTGAATTCTTTCGATGTACATAGGTGTTTTATCTTTAGTATATCCCACTTGTCTATTTGTGCCTCCTCTGTGTTTGTGTCCTTCCCTATTTCTGATAGCCGATGTAGTCCCTGTGTCAGTGTTCTCAGGTTGGTCCTAATTCCCTCACTGATGGCCTAATAGTTTGGGGTTTTACTTCGAGATCTGTCATCCACCTTGAATTTATTCTAGTGCATGGAGTGAGGGAAGGGCCTTGTTTCATTTTTCTACAGGTAGATATCCATTTTTTTTTCCAACACCACTTGTTGAAAAGGACATCTGTTTCCCATTTGATATTTTTTGGACTCATCAAAAATCAGTTGTCTGTAGGCTAATGTTTTTATTTCTGGACTTTCAGTTCTTTTCCATTGGTCTGAGTAGCTATCATTATGCCAATACCATGCTGTTTTCACCACCGTAGCTATATAGTATGTATTAAAATCAGGTTGCCTTGGAGGTCAGCACTGAAGCTGCAGCTTAGGGAGAGATATATACCTGACCAGAGTACATGAGAATAAATGAAGGGGGAGGAAGATAGACTGAAGTACATCCTGGCCCACTGAGCCCTCAGGACAATATTCACTCTCAGAACTGCCGATACAAAGAGAGGACTATATGGCTGGCCCCAATATGAAATACAGCTACCCTCACTGACTGAAGACATTTTGGGATCAACAATGGAGAAACAGGGCCATGGTTATACCCTGTCTGACCCAACCACACCAAAAAACTGAGGGTGTGTGACAGAACATGGAGCTCCAGATCGAGCACCAAA
This sequence comes from Nesogale talazaci, assembly GCA_004026705.1. Taxonomy (NCBI): domain Eukaryota; kingdom Metazoa; phylum Chordata; class Mammalia; order Afrosoricida; family Tenrecidae; genus Nesogale; species Nesogale talazaci. Next base: position 47,269 of record PVJH01014658.1, on the reverse strand, counting down.
GATATACTTTGTTTTTTTGGTTTTTTTTTTCTTCAAAGATATACTTTGTGACCAGATATGCTTTGTGGGATGGGCACCCCATCCCACTCAACCAGGAGACACTCCTGAACAGACCTTAAACTATTTGTAGGTTTTTACATTGTTATTATTATTGTATTTTTGCATGTACATCTACATGTTGGGAAAAAATGGGGTAGGCATGTGTGTCCAGTCTCTCCTTTATATGTTTACAAGAATGAAATTATTTTGAAGACTACATGATAATAAGGAATACTGTAGGTTTCATTGGAGTCTGTTTTATTTGCCTGTGCTTCCTTTTTTTTCCTTTTCAGACCAAATGTTTATTTAGCTTGTTCCGGGATACTGGTCATCATTTGATCCACAATAGTAAAGGAGGAGGAATTTTTTCTCCACAGTCTAAGCCAATTATTTCTAAGAACCTGAGAGAAGATAAAGTAATCAAAGAAAAAGATATGGTAAGAATGGAAAGGAGTTAGGTATGTGTTGGGTTGTTGAAAGATATAGTTTTGCCATCTTTATTACAATTCAGATGCCTGATTTCTCATTTGGTGAGCCATGTTGGTTTAGTATGCACCTTGATGCATTTTAATGATCATTGTGTTTTACAGCCTTTTTGCCATTGTGAAAACTCTGTAAAATTTTCACTTTTGAAGTGTTCTTTTCTTTCTTTCAGCAAGCACCCAGTATAAAATCCCAGAGCTCTGACACTCCTTTGGAAGCTGAGCCCTCACTAAACCACAATCCAGAGGGACAGGTAATTATGCCTAAGGAATTCAACAAGGCAGTGTGATATAACAGAAAATGCTCAGGACAGGAGATCTGAGTTACCATTCTATATTTACCCCTGACTAGCTTATGACCTTGGTCAATTGTCCCCCCTCTAAATGTCACTCAGGCAGGCTTCCCTAGCCACAGTACAGAATTTTGATGAGTAGTATATTAGCGATACAAGTAAAATTCTTTGTGGGCTCAGAGGAGACAAAAGATATTATCTACTAGGACTGAGTCTTTCCCAGGTAGACTTCATGGAGGAGGTGGTATTTCAGGGAAGCAGTGAAAGACAGAACTATTCGTCAAATGAAGATGAAGAGAGAGGGATTTTAGGGTGAGGAAGAACTTCAATCAAGGCAATAGAAAAGGACTCAGAATCCAGGGCATACAAGTTAATTCAGACTGTAACTAGTTGCTCTGAGTAGTGATGACAATTTGATTTAGGAAAGGTGTTGTAGTAATGGAAATCCAAGACACCTGCAGAGATAAGGTGCTTAGAATTGGGAAGCTTTGTGAAAGTGGAGGAAGAGAAAGTTAAAGATGTCTGAGGTTCTGAGCTTCACTTTCTGGAAGGATTAAAATACCATTAAGAAAACCAAAGGGATATGGTAGTTCTGTGTATATATTTATATGTATAATATGCATATTCATATATCTAATGGAATACATCAAGGGCACAGTCATAACCAATTGGTTAGACATAACCAATCACTTCACAAGATTGAGCTCCTGTGCTTGAAGGCTCAGGACCAGTCTCAGGGGACACCTAGATTGATGGTCATTACATGTTCATAAAAATACCATTCTGGCTGAGCCCTGATGGCGCAGTGGTTGTGTGCGGGGCTGTGGTCCATAGGGTTGACAGTTCAAATCCAGCAGTAGCTCTCCAGGAGCAAGGCTGGGCTTCCTACTCCCACCAGGGGAGTGATGGGGAGGGGAATGATCCTCATTTGGGGATCAGAATTTGGGGTCTTAAAATCATCTTAGATACAATGATTGATCTCCTGCCGGGAGTAAAGGGGTGTCATGAAAACCAAACACACTCAAGGAAGCAGTTAGTCCAAAGGACTTCTGGCTCACATGAACCACAGAATAGAAGGTTGTCTGCCAGCACTGGCAGGCACTCTGACCAGAAGCACAATGCAAGGTAGCTGTTAGTCTGGGTGAAACCTGTAGAATAAAATTCAAATGTATGAAAATGACCATGCATAGTGGTCTGATAGAGACTAAAGGAACTCCTGAAACGATTGCCTGAAGTCATGCTTGTTACTGGAACTCCCAGAGGCCACACGTCAATCAAATAATAGACTGGCTTATAAATTAAGCAATAACACTTGTGCAGAAGGTGTGCTGTAGAATAATCAACTATAGGCGATCAGAAGGTTATTTGCCAAAAAGCAGAGACGAGACGGCCGAGAGGGGCATGTTGTGAGTGCTGTGCACGCGGTCTCAAGTCATCATCATCCTGAGTAGTGCAACTATTCTCCAAATGGATGATTAGCCACTAAGAACCAAACACTCCCGGCCCGAACCCAGGCTGACTCACGGCGACTCTACAGGACAGGCAAGAACGGCCCTGTGAGTTTCTGAGGTGACCTCTTGACGGCAATAGAAAGCCCCATCATGCTCTATGTACAAAAAACAGATCATTGGCTGGCCTGGGACCATTCTCACAAGTGTATGTTCAGTCCTCTTTCTCACTGCCCCTCCACCTGGGCAAGCCTGATGTCCTGTCCAGGGACCGGCTTCTCCTACCAACGTGCCCACAGTGTGTGAGATAAAGGCTCCCCCTCCTGTCTTCTTCCAAGAATGACCTATTTATTCTCTTGGCAGTCCTTGGTACTTTCAATATTCTTTGCCGGCACCACAGTTCAAATGCGTCGGTTCCTCTGGAGTCTTCCTTACTCAGTGTCCTCCTTTCCCAGGCACACGCGGCGATCTGAAATCTCATGGATTGGGTAGGAGAACAGACAGATAGGGAGACCTGTGACACATTGTGGGGATAGCAACCAAATGCCACAGACCATTTTATATGATTTATTGAATGGAAAGCTAAATTACATGTAAAGTTTCAGACAAAGCACAAGAAATGTTTAAAAAATCAGAGGCTGATTTGGGAAAACAATAAACTCTGTTTGGGACATGTTGTATTTCAAATGCTGGCAAATTGTCTAGGTAGAAATATCTGGCAAATCAGAGTTAGCAGACAAAGGGAGGATAAGATTTGAAATACCAGAATTGTGAAATTCTTTTTTCAGACCCCATGAAGAGGGTCAGTAGAACAAAGAATGATATTCCATTAAGACAATTTCATGCAAAGCAATATGAACAAATTGAACAGGGCCTTAGCTGAGATGGAAATTTTGAATAAAAAAAATAAAACCCTTTCCTGTAAAGATAACTGAGATGACCATTCATTTCATTCTAGTATTTTTCTATATGCAAAAAAGTAGTTTACCAATTGTGCACGCACGCATGCACACACACACACACAAGGGGCAGACTTCCAAAAGGCATTGGGAAAATTCCATTATAAATTAGCTTTATTTTTCCATCAACTATTTGAAGCCCCTCTCTGTGTAGATATATCTATTTAGGTAGATAGGGGCTCTGTCACTCATCTGTGAGTTGATTGTACTATGGTGGTGTGCATGTTGCTGTGATATGAAGCCGTGCCACCAATATTTCAAATACTACCAGGGATACCCAGGATATTTATACACCTATAAAGAAAACCGGTTTATACATGATTCTCCAAATATATGATTAACCACTAATGCAGAAGTTGAAGAAATGTGAGATTTTTACCAGCTTCTGAAGTCTGAAATCGATCAAACATGCAATCAAGATGCATTGATAATTATTGGTGATTGAAAACAAAGAGAAAATATCAATAACTGAAAAATATGGCTAAAGTTGTAATATTAAAGGATAGTATGAGCAAAATATTGAATATTGTAGGAAGCTTCAAGAGATTTTAGAAGGGAAACATACAGTTCCAAAAAAGAATTTGTTAGCTTTCAAAAACAGATGATACTGAAGAAGAAAGTCTGTACTGAAAGTATTGGTGACAAATGGGCTCCAAGAATTGACAAAAATACCAATTGAGATGTTTCAACAAAGAATTGCAATGTTGGAGACACTCACTAGTCTATACCAAGAAATTTGGAAGATAGCTATCTGGTTAGCCAACAGGAAGAGGTCCATATTTGTGCACATTTCAAAGAAAGATGACTCACAGATTGTGGAATTTATCAAAGAATATCTTACTATCATACACAAAAGTTTGTTAAAGATAATTTACAAATTGTTATAACAATACATTGACAGAACTCCAGCGGTTCAAGTCAGATTCAGAAGGAGCAAAGGATATCATTGCTGACATCAAATGGTTTTTGGCTGAAGGCAGGGGATATCAGAAAGATGTACCTGTTTCATTTTCTATGCAAAGACATTTGACTATATAGACAATTACAAATTAGGAATAACATTAGGAAGAGTAGTCATTCTAACTGACTTCATTGTGCTCATAGAGAGTCTTATACATAAACCAAAAGCAGTTGTACATGCAGAACAAAGGGTACTTTGTGGTTTAAAATCAGGAAAGATAAATATCAGGGTCGTAGCCATTCACCTTATTTATTCAGTCTTTCACCATATTCAATCAATTTACTGAGCAAATAATCGAAGCAGCTGAACCCTATGGAGAAGAATGTGTCATTAGGACTCGAGGAAGACTCACTCACAACTTGCAATATGCAGATGTCAAACCTTGCTTGCTGAAACAGAGAACTTGAAACACTTACTATGAAGACCAATGAATATAACCTTCAATAAAATAAAGAAAATAAGAAATCTCACAAATGCACCAATAGCAACATCGTGATAAACAGATGGAAGAGTCAAAGATTTCATTTTACTTGGCTCCACGATCAACAGCCGTGCAAGCACCAGCCAGGAGACCAAGTGAGGGTTTGCGTGAAGGAAACTTGCTGCAAACTCTCTGTTTAAAGCAGGCCTCCTCAAACTTTCTAAACAGGGGGCCACTTCACTGTCCCTCAGACCGTTGGAGGGCTGGACAAACATTAAAAAAATAAGGGCAACAAGTGTGCAAATGTGGCCTGCATACAATTGATGTGTGTATGGATCATGATGGGAGTTGTATGAGCCCCCAATAAAATGATTTATTTATTTTTAAAAAAAAGGAGGGGGAAAAAGGAGCTTAGACCATGGGCTCAAATAGAAAATATTTGGAAAGGAATATGGCAACATGTGTGCAAATATGCATGATACAAATGATGTATTAAATTTTATAAGAGCTGTAAGAGCCCCCAATAAGATCATTGAACAAAAACAAAACAACTATGAACAAATTCACCGCTGGCCTGGGATGAGTTGGCTGCTAAGCAGGCAGCGGTGACAAAAACACCTGACAGGCTGGTTAATTGTCCTCAGCGGGCCGCATGTGGTCCTTGGGCCGTAGTTTTAGGACCCCTGATTTAAAGTATTAAAAAGCAAAGATGTCGGGCTGAGCCTTGGTGGCATAGTGGTTGAGTACGGGACTGCAGCCTACAAGGGTTGGCGGTTCATATCCAGCAGCAGCTCTCCAGGAGCAAGACTGGGCCTTGTCCTTCCACCAAGGGGCAGTGATGCCCACCAAAAAATAAATAAATAAATAAAAAAGCAGAGATGTCACTTTGAAGACTAAGATGAGCCAGACTCAAGCCGTGGAGTTTTCAGTCATTTCACATCATGTGAAATTTAGGCAATGCTTAAGAATTCATCTCTCTCCAGATGATTCCCTTCAGGACCAGTGGTGACAGGGGCAATACTGGGAGTGTGGAGGGAAGGTGGGGTAGAAAGGGGGAATCAATTACAAGGATCTACATATAACCTCCTCCCTGGGGACGGACAACAGGGAAGTGGGTGAAGGGAGACAAAGAACGGTATAAGCAGTATAAGATACGATGAAATAATAATAATTTGTAAATTATCAAGAGTTCATGAGGGAGAGGAGAGTGGGAAAGGAGGGGAAAAGTGAGCTGATACTAGGGGCTCAAGTAGAAAACAAATGTTTTGAGAATGATGATGGTAACAAATGCACAAATGTGCTTGTCATACAAATGGATGGATGGATGGATTGTGATGAGTTGTACGAGTCCCCAATAAGATGATTTTTTAAAAAAGAATTGATGTCAGTGATGCCACAAACAAACAAAAACCCCCAAAACAAATAAAAAATAATTGATGTCTCTCAATTGTGGTGTTGGTGAAGAGTATTAAATATACCTTGAAATACCAGAAGAGAGAAAAAAAAAAAAGAAGAAATACCAGAAGAGGCTGAGTCCCAGTGGCATAGTGGTTGTGCACGGGACTGCAGCCCACTGGGATGGAGGTTCAATTCCAGCTCACAGGAGCAAAGGCTGGGCCTCCTACTCCCACCACCAGAGGGCAGTGATGCCTAAAAAAAAAAAAGAAATACCAGAAGAATTAGTAAATATAGAAGAAACACTGCCATAATGCTCTTTGAAAGCAAGAATGGTGAGAGTTCATCTCATGTACTTTGAACTTGTTCAGTTTGGTCTCTGGAGAAGGACATCGTGCAGGGGAAAGCCGAGGGCCTCTCAGCAGGATAGATGACCCTCGTGACTGTGACAAGGGGCTGACTTGAGGTAACAATTCAGGTGAGGAGGACACAGACCCTGGCAGCCATCATTTTATGGTTTGAACAGATTTCACCTCATCTAATAACAGCCAATCAGTTTTCTCATTTACTGTATTATAAGTATTCTTTTATGTTACTGAGTTTGAAATAAATATGCTTCTTTCTCTGTAAAGAATAAATTAGAGGAAAATGTTTTTACAGCAATATTTGGAAGCAGGGACCTACCTTGTATTGGAGATTCAGCTGGACAAAGCCTTGGTTCCAAAGCGAATGCCTGAAGAGCTAGCCAGAAGGTATGTAGAAATGGCACTCAGACATGGTTTGCCAAGAAACAACATAGGCATAGGTAGACAGAAGTCAGCTTCTTTCACAAATGTAAATTTCCCTTGCTCTAAGCAACAGACAGGCTTCTGGGTTATTTTTCTTCCAGATGAAATTTCTTTTGCTTTTATGTTTTCTTACCACAAGAGCAGTTAATAAAAAATGAACTGAAGAAAAAAGTATGCTTCAAAAAGTTTTTGGAAAAATTCAGTGATTGTGTAATTAAACTGTCCACAAACTTTTTGAATTTCCTTGTATATAATAACATTTGAATTTTCTCCTTGCCATTGAGACCTCAGCATCTGTCCTGAAGTTACTGGACATTATTTTACTGGAATTATTTTACTTGTACACACATGACTGTTTTTTTTTTAATTTTTTTTAATTTTTTTTAATTTTTTTAATTTATTTATTTATTTTTTTTAAGGCATCACTGCCCTGGTGGTGGGAGTAGGAGGCCCAGCCTTTGCTCCTGGGAGCCGGAATTGAACCTCCATCCCAGTGGGCCGCAGTCCCGCGCACAACCACTACGCCAGCGGGGCTCAGCCCCACACATGACTGTTTTGATTAGATTCATTTCATATTGATCACAATGCTTTGGAATCTATTTTTAAGTTTTATTATAATGCTATTGCATTTGAAAATATATAAATATGTGAAATCCCCTACAGCTTCAATCTTTTCTCCATTTATGATAATTGTACCTACTGGTCCTGTTGTGAGCACTTTGGTCTTCTTGACAGTTAAGTTGCAATCCATGCTGAAGGCTGCAGTCTTTGATCTTTATCCGCTTGTACTTTAAGTGCTCCTCACTTTTCAGCCAGCAAAGTGGTGTCATCCGCATGTCGCACGTTGTTAATAAGTCTTCCTCCAGACCTGATGCCACATTCTTCTTCGTATAGTCCAGCTTCTCAGGTTACTTGCTCAGCACACAGGTTGATTAAGTATGGTGAAAGGATACAATCCTGGTGTATACCTTTCCTGATTTTTAAAATTTCTATTTTTATTTATTTATTTATTTATTTATTTATTTATTTATTTATTTATTTATTTATTTACCTTTCCTGATTTTAAGCCATGTAGTATTCCCTTGTTGTGAACAGTTTGAACAACTGCCTCTTGGTTGATGTACAAGTTCTACATGCATAATGAAGTGTTCTGAAATTCCCATTCTTCCCAGGGCTTCAACAAATTCTTAGTTTGCTATGATCTACACAATCAAAAACCTTTGCATAGTCAAGAACACACGTAAGCATCTTTCTGGTATTCTTGGCTTTCAGCTTAGATCCATCTCCTGACAGCAATGATATTATTTGTACAAGGTCCTTTTTAAAAACCAGTATGAATTTCTGGCAGTTCCGTGTTCATGTACTGGTGCAAACATTGTTGAATGATTTTCAGACAAAATTTACTTGCATGTGACATTAATGATACTGTTCAGTAACATCTGCATTCTATTGGATCGCTTTTCTTTGAAATAGGTACAAATATGGATGTACCTAGGCAGTTGGCCACGTAGTTGGCTTCCAGTGCTTCATCAGCACACTGAAACATTCCATCTGGTACTCTGTCAGCTTCTGGAGTCATGCTTTTGGCTAACGCCTTCAGTGTAGCTTGGATTTCTTCCTTCAGTACCATTGGCTCTTGATCATATGCTGCTTCTTGAATTGGTTGAAAGTTGACCAAGTCTTTTTGGTACGGTGACTGTGTATCCCTTCCACCTTCATTTGATGCATTGCTACTGGTTCAATATTTTGCCCATGTACTCTTTCAGGATGGGAACTCACGGCTTGATTTTCTGTCTTTGATTCTTTCAGCTTGAGATATGCTTAATGTGTTTTTCCTTAAAGGCTTTCTACTATGAGTTCTTTGCACCTTCATTATAATGTTCTACTTAGTCTTCTAAAGCTGTCCTTTGAAGTGCGCTAGTCAGGCCTTTTAAAATACTTTATTACTTCTTTTAATTTGCCTGAGCTACTCTGTTTTCAAGAGTAGATTTCAAAATCTCTGTTGATGTCCACTTTGATCTTTTCTTTCTTTCCTGTTTTTGTAGTGAGCTTTTGCTTTCTTTATATATGATGTTCTTTTGTTTTGTTTTGTTTTGTTTTGTTTTTTGGGGGGCATCACTGCCCTCAGGTGGTGGGAGTAGGAGGCCCAGCCTTTGCTCTGTGGAGCTGGAATCGAACCTCCATCCCAGTGGCCCGCAGTCCCACGCACAGCCACTACGCCACCGGGGCTCAGCCTTATATATGATGTTCTTGATGCCATCCCACAACTCATTAGCTTTTGTTCATTAGTGTCCAATGTGTCAAATCTGTTCTTGTGATGGTCTCTAAATTCAAGTGTGGTATACTTGAGACAGTATTCTGGTTCATGTGATCTTTAATTTTTTTTTTCCTTCAGCTTCAACCTAAACTTACCTATCAGCAATTCACGGTCTGTTTCATAATTAGCTTATTTGTGTTGATGATATTGAGATGATATTGATGGTCTCATTTCACAGATAAGAGGCATGGGGAGCATTAAAGAACTAGAGGAGAATTGTACGTCTTGTTGGTACCATACTGTACCCTGAATGGCTCATCTCTTTCTTGTGACCCTTCTGTAAGGGAATGTCCAGTCCTGTACAGATGGGCTTTTGGTTTCCACTGTGCTTTCCTCCTCCTCATTCACATCAATATGATTTTTTTTGTTTTGGGTCTGCCTGATACCTGACGCCATGGACACCTCTTGATCACACAGGCTGGTGTGCTTCATCTATGTGGGCTTTGTTGGTTCTCAGATAGATTGCTGCTCATTTATTTTCAATTCTTCAAGATCCCTGATGCTATGTCTTCTGATAACCAGGCATCATCAGCTTTCTTCACCACATTTGCTTATGCACCTGTTCTGTCTTCAGTGACCATATTGGGAAGGTGAGTATCGCAGAATACTGGGTTATCAGAACAAAGAATTCTCGTATTGAGGGTGGACTTAAGTAGAGATCCAATACCCATTTGGGCAGTTTATTTTATTTTATTTTATTTTTTTTGGCATCACTGCTCTCCGGTGGTGGGAGTAGGAGGCCCAGCCCCACTGCTGGAATTAAAGCTCCGTCCCAGTGGGCCGCAGTCCCGCGCACAACCACTACGCCACCGGGGCTCAGCCTGGGCAGTTATTTTTAATGAAAGCATCTAGAATGGTTATATTCAAATGTAAGTTAACTCCTGTAATTCCTCTGCTCAGAAGCTTCTAGTGACATCCAGCTCTGAGTAAAAGCCAGTCTTTTCTGAGGTTAACAAGGGTCTATATGATCTGCCTCTACCAACTTTCTTACTACTTAGCTCTCATTTTTTCAAGCCAGTCAAACTGGCCTATTTGAAGAGCTGTTTCTTTGCCTGAAATGTTCTTACCCAGAAGACTACCTGCTTGCTTCTTTCCTTCTCTTAGGTCATTCCTCTACGGTTAGCTACTCAGGTAAACCTTCCCTAGTGAGATACGCTCCCTCGTTCTACCTCCTCAGCCCCCAAATGTCTGCTTTGCTGAATTGTTTATATCCAATGTTTATCACTAGCATATTTGTCTTAAATATTATCATGTTTATTGTTTTGTGTCCCTACTAGGATATGTTTCATGAAAACAAGAATTTTTTACTATTTTGTTTCATTGTCTATTCAGAACAAGTTATATATTTTTAATGAAGGGGAAACTGGGTGGCTGGGGAACAGAATTGAAAAGAGACAGTTTACTCCATATTGTTCTATATCTTTAAGTTTTTTATATTACAGATATATAAAGGTAAGTCAAAGCGATTGCTACTAGGATTCCAGTTCATACACGCACAGGTTTATTCCAAACAAAAGGTGACCAAACAGGTCTCAGCCTCAGTGGATGATCATTAAGATGTCACATACACAAAACATACTCTTTATGCTGTGAGAAGAAAAACCAATTTTGAGGTTGAGACTAATATGTATTATAAACAAGAACAACTCAGGTAGCCATCTTCTAAATCATTGAAGCTTTGCATCAAGTTTATAGGGATGCCGCTCCACATGAAATAACAGCTTTTAGATAGGTCAGATATTTGTTTGTGTGGGTTTTTTTTGCATCACTGCCCTGGTGGGAGTAGGTAGCCCAGCCTTGCTCCTGGAGAGCTGCTGCTGGATTTGAACCGTTAACCCTGTGGGCTGCAGTCCCACACAACCACTGTGCCACCAGGCCTCAGCTAGATCAGATGTTTGAAGGAAGCTCAAGAAGACCTTAATGAAAGACAAGAAAGACTGCTAATCTTCAACAATGGAGAAAATGGCTGAAGTCCAAACTGGTGGAAAAGACTGTAGAATTCCCACTGTTGCCATAGCTACTGGGAATGGGATCTCGCCTCGCTTGCCAGTTTCAATTTTAAGCAAACCTCTTGGCCTCTGCGAGATTTCAGCCTATGGGTTCCAAAAGCATATCTGTTAGCTCAAATAGCTGATCTTGCCATCAATCTCTTAAGCAAGATTGAACCTAATGAAGATGATTTTATGAATGAACCATACCCAGAGATGAGTGTTGGCTTTGGCAATATTGTCCAGCAAGGAAGGCTCGAGCCAAACAAAGGGGTCCAAGGGGATTTGCTGGGCCAATTGAATTCAAGGCAGAGAGGTCGACTCAGAAGGGTATGGTATTTGGGGTATTTTTGCTTGTTTGTGTTTGGATTCCAAAGGAGTTATCTTTGTAGATTTCCTCAAAAGACACAGATAGTTGTGGGGTCTTATTATGAAGATGTTTTAAGAAAATTGAAGATTGCTTTGGTGAGGAAAAGACCAGGGAAGTCTCACCGAGGAAATTTTTTTCCATAGTGGCACAATACATGCTCAAGGGCTGTCTTTTGAGAATTTTACTGGAAAAGCTTACCTCATTCACCCTGCAATCCTGATACTGTTCCTTTAGGCTTCTTTTTGCTCCCAAAACTTAAAGAAAAATTTAAAGGAAGATGATATGTGTCCCTTGAGGATGCCAGAATTGCTATTTGACCTGCTGTAAATCAAAGAACACAGAATTCTTTGAGGGAGGTATCACATGATGGAAACACTTTATTCAAAAGTATATATACCTATGTGGGGACATGTCAAGCAACAATAGTTTCACATCTTGATATTTCTGTTTAATAAAGAGAATCTGATTTTATAGCAACACTTTATTACCTACTGAATGATCTAAATCCCTGACACCCATTTCTTTCTAACTCCTTAGTCAAGCGGCCTCTTGTGCACACTAGGTTTTATTAAGTGAGTAAAGGTAAGGCCAGGACTCAAATTAGACAAAAGCACTGCATGTATGTAAGATTGGAACTGATTTCATGGCACCTCACAATAGGATACATCCAACAGCTGTTTCCTTTCCTTTATCCGGACTTGTCCATTATCATTGGTAAGTACTGTCAAACAGATTCCCACTCATGACAGCCCTCTGTGAAATAGAATGGAATACTGCCCAATCCCAGGTCATCCTCATGTTTGTTCCTTTGTTGGATCCCACTGTTGTAGCCACTGAATCAGTCCATCTCGAGGGTCTTCATCTTTTTGGCTTACTCTCTATTTTCCCACACATAATGATCCCCCTTGATTCCATGTCTAAGTGCATGAGACCAAGTCCCCCCATCCTTCTAAGGAGCATTCTGGCTATACTTCTTCCAACATAGTTCATTTCTCTGGCAATCCATGGTACAAGTCTATTTAGTTTTCTTCACCAATGCCATCATTCAAAGACATCGATTCTTGGGACTTGCTTATTAATTGTCCAGATTTTACATGCAAATGTCAAGACCATGGCTTGAGTTAATCTCACCTTATTTTTCAAAATGTCATCTTTTAATACTTTAAAGAGATCTTGTCCATGGCAGATTTTCCCCAATGCAATGTTTCTGGATTTCCTGCTTCCTTGGTGTTGACTATGCATCCAAGTAAAATGAAATCCTTGATAATTTCAGCCTTTTCTCTATTGTGATGTTGCTTATTGATACATTTATGAGGACTTTATGTTTATCATTATTATTTTTTTATTGTTGAGGTATGATCCATACTGAAATGATACTCTTTATCAGTCTATGCTTCAAGGGTTGTTTCACTTTCAGCAAGCAAAGTCGTTTCATCTGCATTCTTCTTCACATAGTCCAGCTTCTTGAGTTACTTGCTTGGCACACAAACTGAATCAGTAAGGTGAAATGATACAACCCTAACACAGTTCCTGAATTTAAATCATGAGTATCCCCTGTTGTGTTCAAATGACTACCTCGTGGTCTACAGACAGGTTCTGGTGTGTTTTGTTTTTTTAAAAATAGTTTTATTGGGAACCCATACAACTCTTATCACAAGCCATGCCTATTTTCATTGTGTCAAACATATTTGTGTGTTTGTTGCCATCATCATGCTCAAAATACTTTCTTTCTACTTGAGCCCTTGGCACCAGCTCCTCATTTTTCCTCTCCCTCATGAACCCTTGATAATTTATAAATTTTTTTTCCCATGTCTTACACCATCCAAGGTCTCCCTTCAACCACTTTTCTGTTGCCTGTGCCTTGGGGAGGGAGTTATATGTAGATCATTATGATAGATCCCCGCTTGCCCCCCTCTTCCCCTTACTCTCCTGGTATGGCTCCTCTCATTATTGGTCCTGAAGGGCTTCTCTGTCCTGGATTCCCTGTGTTTTCTGCTCTAATCTGTACCAGTGTACATGCTCTGGTCTAACCGGATTTGTAAGGTAGAAATGGAGTCATGACAGTGGGGAGGGAAGCATTAAAGAACTAGAGGAAACTTGTATGCTTCATCATTGCTATACTGCACCCTGCCTGGCTCATCTCCCCTCTGAGACTCTTTTGTAAGCAGATATCCAGTTCCTACAGATGGACTTTGGGTCTACACTCTGCACTTCCCGTCATTCACAACGATAATATTTTTTGTTGTTTGATGCCTGATCCCGGATCCCATCGATACCTCGTGATCACACTACAGACAGGTTCTGTACAAGCACTATATAACCATAGTATCTACTAAGTATTTGGCATTCCCATTCTTTTTCATGTTATCTATAATTTATGATTCACATAGCCAAATGCCTTTTTAGTCAATGAAATCTTTAAAGTCAATAAACATCTCTCTAGTTGTGTTAGTCTAGGTAGACTAGAGAAACAAATGCATAGACATTCATGTGTATAAGAAAGAACTTTATACAAAGAGCAGTTGCACAGTAAGAAGACATTCCAGTCCAGATCAAGTCCATAAATTTGATATTAGCCCATCTGTCTGACACCAGTCTATAAGGTCCTCTTCAGACTCATGAAACACATGCCATGATGATGACTTCAGGATGATCACAGGCCAGTGGGGGAAGTCTTGTGGATCCAGTGGCATTGTGAGCATCTCAGCGCTCAGCTCAGGGGTTATCATGTGGCTCCTTCAGCTCAGGCTACCAGCGTAGCTCCATGTGTCCTGTCAGGGAGTGAGCCTGTGTCCTGCTCCCAGCGAGCTACTTATCTCCTTAGTACCTCCAAATGAGGTCATCAAGCTGTGACTTTATTGACAGGCTAAACTCCACCCCTTTGATCTTAAGCCTCTCAAATTGACAGCAGATTATATAATGACCACACTAGTATTTTCTATTTTTTTCTTAGTACTTTCTATTTTCATTCAAGATCCATCTGATAGTAGCAGTGATATCCCTTAGTCCATGCTCTCTTCTGAATCTGGCTTGGATTTCCAGCAGTTCCTTCTGCAACCAATTTTGAATTATCTTTAGCAAAAATTTTCTTGTGTTTGATTTTAATGACATAATCTATAGCCAAATACTCTACCAGCACCTACAGTTAGGTTTCTACATTATGGAATAGCACAGAGCTCAAGTGTGATGGAGGAACAGATGTTGGATCTCCCCCACCCATATTCTTAGTTGAGAATAAGTAAAAGAATAAACATTTACAGACAATATATATCTCTATTTTTTTATACAGGGTCAAGGAAATGATTCCACCAAGGCCTCCTCTTGCTCGTCGTACAGGAGGTGCTCAAAAGGCAAGTACCAGAGTTGAGGTGAAACCATAAGTCACAGGCTACTGAACACATGCATGTAGAGTATAAGGCATGAATTTTTTTCCATATTCTTTTGCCACGAGGTGTAAGAACTTGTTTGAAACCACATGTTTTCACTCCTGGTTCCATTCATGATCAGTGGCATACAGTGAATTACATATACATGTTTATTCTTTGACTAATAGTCTGAGTTGAGAGAAAAGGACAATTTATACATAAAGACTAATGAGCCTACAGCCCCGTCCAGTTGTGGACTTCTGATGCATAGTCCTGACCTCTTGGCAGCCTCTTTTTATTTTATTTTATTTTGGTTTTTGCATTTGGGCATCACTGCCCTCGGTGGTCGCAGCACTGCTCCTGAGAGCTGCCATTGGATTTGAACCACCAAACCCACGGGCTGCAGTCCTGCACTCAACCACGTACGCCACCGGGGCTCAGCAGCCTCTTTTTATTTTTTAAAAGTTCCATTGGTACTTAATCCTCATAGCACATAATTTAATAGTTTATCCATATTAAGAAGAGTTGTACAACCATCACCACAATCAATTTTAGAATACTTTCTTTTTCCCTCCATGGTTAAGTCACTTTTAAAATGTGTTCTGTAATCACCACCAGTTCTAGTGCTCCCTCCCGCTCCCACGCGTTTGTCGCTCCTCTGCACCCCCTCACCCTATTTCCCACCCCACCCACCCAACTCCCCTATAAACCCTTGAATCATTTTTTTTGGGGGGTGGGCATCACTGCTCTCCGGTGGTGGGAGTAGGAGGCCCAGCCCCACTGCTGGAATTGAACCTCCGTCCCAGTGAGCCGCAGTCCCGCGCACAACCACTACGCCACCGGGGCTCAGCCCCCCTTGCATCATTTTTTATCTCTGTGCATCTACTCCTTCTGTGCTTCAGACACTGGAAAATCCAACAAACAATACAGCTCAAAAACAAAGTGGTAAGGATAAAATAATAATACAGACATAAAACTATAAATAGTGAGTAAGAAAGAAAAGACCACTGTGAATATTTCAAAGGCCAGGGAAGAAATTTTTTGTCATGGAACTAGCAAGAAATGCTTGCACATTGAAGAACCTCAATTTGGGTCAAAAGGGAGGTCAGCGTCAAGTTCGGCCCAGTGTAACCACGATGACAATGATCCCTGTCTGAGAGCAAAGCTGTTCCAGATCCTTACCTGTGACTAGAGGGGATCTGTCAGCGGCCGAGTCAGACCAGATACTCTGCAGATGGGTTGGGGCCCACTGTCCTTCTCCAAATTGGGTATTCGCCATTTAGGCTCTGATACTTTTCCCTTTGTCATATTTGAGCTTTGTTACTATCATGTTTGGATCACACAAGCTGGTGTGCTTCGTCCATGCAGACTTCGTCGGTGCCTTGCTTAGATGGCTCTGCACCTTCTTCATTGTTAACCCCCCCCCCACCCCTTTCCTAGGCGGTGAGTGACTATCACACTCAGATTAAGATCATTTCAAGAGCCATTCTGAACGAGTACCACAGGCTATTTGGGAAGGAAGTGGCTAAACTGGGGAGTGAAATGGACAGTGAAACCATGGAGGATCAGAAGTGCCAGCTCAACTACGAACTTAACGGTTCTGGAAAGTACTTCGCTTTCAAAGAACAACTCAAGGCAATGCATTTATTTAATTATTCTGATATTGAGCACCCAGTTAAACTCCAACCCTCTCCTGACTGTCTCCTTCTATATTCCCACCTTTCTTGTTGGTGTGAAGGACCAAGTTCTCCTTGATATATCAGGAGGAACTCCACTCCTGCAGAATCTAAGATGGTTCAGTATCCATTCTGAGTATGAATGAGCTTTTTTTGGGGGGGGGCCATCACTGCCCTCTGGTGGTGGGAGTAGGAGGCCCAGCCTTTGCTCCTGTGGAGCTGGAATTGAACCCCCATTCCAGTGGGCTGCAGTCCCGTGCACAAGCACTATGCCACTGGGGCTCAGCCCTGAATGAGCTTTTTTTAAAAAAATAATTTTATTGGGAGCTCTTAAAGCTATTATAACATTCCATACATCATCTGTATCAAACACATTTGCACACATGTTGCCACATTCATTTCCAAACATTTTCCACTTGAGCCGTTGGTATAAGCTCCCCTTTTCCCTTCCCCCACTTTTTAAAAATGAATCATTTTATTGGGGACTCACGATCCATACATACATCAATTGTATGCAGATTTCATTTGCACATTTCATTTCATCACTCTCGAAACACCATCCTCCCTCCACTTAGGCCCCTAGTTCCAGCTTCCCATATTTTCCTTCCTCCCTCCCCCCCATGAACCTTTAATAATTTACAAATTTCTATTTCATATCATACACTGTCCAATGTGTCTTTTCACTCACTTCCTTGTTGGCCATGCCCCAGAGAGGAAGTTATATGTAGATCCCTGAACTTGGTTCCCCCTTTCTACTCCATCATCCCTCCACCCTCCCAGTATCACCACTCCCATCCCCTGTCCGGAGGGAATATCAATCCTAAATTCCCCATGTTTCTGACTCCAGTGTACATACCCTGTTCTAGCAGGACTTGTCTGATAGAACCGGGAGCATGATTGTTGGTGGGAGGAAGCATTTGAATGAGCTTTTAAGAACTGAATTCTTGGACTGAGCCCTGGTGACGCTAGTGGTTGAGTGCAGGACTGCAGTCCATAGGGTTGGCAGTTCATATCCAGCACCAGCTCTCCAGGAGCAAGGCTGGCCCTCCTACTTTCACCAGGCGGCAGTGATGCCTACACAAAAAAAATAAAAAAAAAAACACAATTAAATTCTTGGGGCTGAGTCCCGGTTGCATGGTGGTTGTGCGCGGGACTGCGGCCCACTGGGATGGAGCTTTAATTCCAGCAGCAGCTCCACAGGACCAAAGACTGGGCCTTCTATTCCCACCACCAGAGGGCAGTGATGTCCCCCATCTCCCCAAAAAAGAATTGAATTCTTCACTTGAGGTTAGACCAAATTCTAGGTCAGAATTCATGTTGTTCTACAGGACAGGAATTCTGTACCTAGTAATGATTCTGTAAATTATGATCTTTGTATATCATGGTAAATGAGTTTTTCTAGAGAAGATAACCAGCATTCATGAAATGTTTACTTGTTTATAGTTTATTGAATAATACAGTTAACATTTATTGTCTTCACCCAGATAATCTGTCAGATCAGTGGTTTTCAATCTCCCTAATGCCACGACCCTTGTGTTGTGGTGACCCTCCAATCATAAAATTGTTTTTGTTGCTACTTTATTTGTTGTTTGTTTTTGTTTTTGTTTTTTGGGGGGGCATAACTGCTTCTGGTGGTCGTGGGTGCTACCCAGTGCTGCTCCTGAGAGCAGCCGCTGGATTTGAACCGCCAAGTTCGCGCGCCGCAGTCCTGCACTCAACCACTTACGCCACCGGGGCTCAGCCCTTTTGTTGCTACTTTATAACTATAATTTTGCTACTGTTCTGACTCAGGTGACCCCTGTGAAAGGGTCGTTCAACTCTCCAAGGGGTCGCGGCCCATAGGTTCAGAACCGCTGTGTCAGAAAGTCACTCTGATGGCTTGCATGTTGCTATGATGATGGAAGTTGTGTCAGCTGGTATTTGAAATACCAGGTTCACCATGTTAGGCAGGCTTCAACAGAGCTTCCAGGCTAAGACAGACAAGAAAAAAAAAAGTGTGGTGGTATACTTCCAAAAATTATCCAATTAAAATCCAGTGGATGAGAGTCTTACCTGATGGAGTGCTGAAGAAATGAGCCCAGTAGGTTGGAAGACACCAGAAACACACAGTAGCCACAAAGGTTGGCTTGCATATGCTCCAATTGAAGATGGCACCAGACTCGGCAACATGTTGTTCTCTTGCTCAGGACATCACTGTAAGTAAGAACCGACTTGATGACAACCAAGAACTAACAACAAACCATTCTCCAGGGCCTACGACATGCCAGGCACTTTTCAGTGCTTTCTATTGCACTACTTTGACTCTTACAATGACCCCATGAGGTGAGGTGTTTTTTGTTTTTCAGCTGGAGAAATGACACATAAAGAAGTGAAATAATTTCCCAAGGTCACAGAGCTGGGAAAAATCAGCCAGTATTCAGCCTCAGGCAGCCTGGCTCCAGAGCCTCCCCACTACATGGCGTTGCCTGTCTCGGTGGTTCTCAGCCTATGGGTTGCGGGACAACACTGGAGACACAGTGTGAAAGTAGGGCACAATCTGGCCCCATCACGCTGGGGCAAAACACTAAAGACATGCACAGAGCAGCAAGGGGAGCCAAGTGGTGACATCCCCAGCATATGTGCCAATGTGCTTCACCAACTCGAGGAGTGTATGGATTGTTATAAGAGATGTAAGATCCCCCAAGAAAAGTAAGAAAAAAAAAGTTTTATTTGATGGCAGTGAGATGGTTGCAGTTAACATAATCTCCTATCAACTTGTGAAGGGGTTGAGTTTACCCTGTGAATCAGGTTGCAGCTTGATGACATCATTTGGAGGTGCTGTGGAGATAAATTTCTCACTAGAGGTCAGGCCCACTGTCTGCCTCACATACCTGATGACAAGGCACATGGAGCTATGCAGATGGAGCCAGTGCCCTGGAACTGGAAGAGCCACATGGAGGCCCACACCAGGCTAAGGTGATTCCACCACCACTGGATCCACAAGACCTTCCAGCCACCTGCCTGTGAGCTTCGTGCATTCTGCATCGTGGCATGTGTTGTGTGAGTCTGAAAAATAACTTACAGATGGTTATCAAACACATGGGCTAATATTGGACTTATCGACTTGAACTGGACTGGGCTGGGATGTTTTCTTAATGTACATTTACTCTCGGGCTGAGCCCCGGTGGCGTAGTGGTTGTGCACGGGACACTGGGACGGAGGTTCAATTCCAGCAGTGGGGCTGGGCCTCCTACCCCCACCGCCGGAGGGCAGTGATGTCCCCTCTCCCCCCACAAAAAAATATGTATACAATTACTCTTTATGTAAAGCTACTTCTTATACATGCACACACACAAAAATAAAATTTACATGTGGTCTACCTTATCTGCTTTCTTTGAGGAACATGGCAGTGAACCAGACAAAAGGATTATAATGATAATTTCTGTGAAAAAACCCTTGTGGGCTGAGCCCCAGTGGCTTAAGTGGTTGAGTGCAGGACTGCAGCCCATGGGCTTGGCGGTTCAAATTCAGCAGCGGCTCTCAGGAGCAGCCCTGGGTAGCTCCGACGACCACCAGAGGGCAGTGATGTCAACAAAAAACAAAACAAAACAAAACAAACAACAAAAAGAAGAGCCCTTGCACATGCTTGCAGACAAAATTTCACTGTTCTTTCCAAATCTACCTGATACTCCATTTGCACTCGCCAGAAACCCATTCACAGTCAAAGTTGAAGATGTTCCTGAGACAGCTCAAAAGTAGTTCACTGAACTTATTAACCGTGATGCAGTAAGAACTGATTTCTCTACAATGCCAGTTACAAAATTCTGGATGGAGTGTTTGCAGTATTATCTTGTTCTGTGGGAAACTGTGTTGCACCTTCTCCCATTTCCAACAACGTATCTTTGTGAAACGGTGTTTCCCAGCTTGTTGGTTATCAAGTCTAAAAACAGAAGTAGACTTGTTTTGGAAGATGATGCCATTGTGCTCCTGCAAAGACTGTCCTAAGAATTTCTGATTTGGTGAGAAAGAAGTTATCTCAACCTTGACACTGATTTTGACTTTTTATGCTTACTGTCACAAAATGTATCAATGTAGTTTACCATTGTTATATTAAGATTGTTACCCATACTACACCATGATTCAAGACAAAATTTCATTTATTTGTAATTAGAATAAATATTTCACAATATATAATTACATGAATTACATACTGTTTTGTGATTGATCACTATACTTTAATTATGTTCAATTTGTAGCAATGAAAATACATCCTGCATATCAGATTCATAACAGTAGCAAAATTAAAATTATGAAGTAGCAACGTAAATAATTTTGTGGTTGGGGGTCACCACAACATGAGGACCTGTATTAAGGATTGCGACATTAGGAAGGTTGAGAAGCACTGGCCTCTCTGTGGTGCACTTTCACTTGTGCTGTCCTAAAGGGGGACAAAGGCAGCCCGCGGGGCTTATGAAGGGAAGAAGCTGTTCTCAGTCAGTGAAGTCAACAGGTCTCAGTTGGTTTGCTGGTCTTAGCTTTACTAGCTGGGTGACCCTGGGCAAGTGACTGTATCTCTTTGAGCCTCAATTTTCATGCTTATCCCGTCAGATGTAATAATATTGTATGGAGTCCTCACGCGAATCAAATGATACAGAGCTTTGAAAGCAGTCTGAAATCTGGCAACCATGTTTGCATAGGGAGAGAAATTAAAAAAAGCTATCTGACAAATGGTGTTTATAGTTGTACAGCATTTTAAGCTTTCCCATTTCTTTGGATTCTCAGTCACCCCAAACTGTGTATCCATTCAACAAATGAAACCATGGCACTAAAGTGGAGATTAATTAATGAGGTTCCAGAGTGACAGGGTTTAGAACTGGAACTCTCTTCTCCAAACACTCAGACCAAGCTTTTGTCCCATGGAGAGTGCGGCCATCTTGAGAGAAAACACATGGACTTAATGCTAAGGTTTTCTTTGTATGCATGATTCCCCCCCACAGTCCAGGTCCCACCTTTTCCCTATCAGTAACCTGGTGAAATCAAGGAAATACGTGTCAGAAAGGGTACGTTGATAGGGAGAAGACCTGAGAATCCGTAGTTTAACAGCCACGAAGAGGGGAGACTAGTCCCCTTCTGAATTCCCAAAGAATTCCTCGATCATGTCCAGGTTATTCTGTGCTGTCAGTGTGCTGTGCCGGACAGTGAGTGCCCTGTGTTTCCGCAGCATGCTGTGGTAAAGATTGTGAGAGAGAAGTACTTAAAGACAACAGCGTTTGAAAACCAAGAGGAACTGCAGACATTCATCAGTGAGCTGTATGTGTTCTTGGTGGATCAGATGCACGTGGCGCTAAACCAAGTACGTACCTGGGAGCTGAGTGCCTGACCTGTTACCCTTAAAGCATCGGGGCTGCCCCTGCGTGATTCCCTGCTGCTTTCCTTTTCATTCCACAATCACTTATGGAGAAGTCGTTGTACCGACAACACAAAGGGGGCTAAAATACCATCTACGGTGTGAGACGAATTCAGGGGAGAAGAAAGGGTCATGCTTAATTCATCACCTTCCAAGGAAAACATATTTCATAATTTCTATGAATGTGATGGAATCTCAAGAGGAGATATAATAGGATATGTAAATTATAAAGCAAAAATGATCTCTTTCTTCTGTGACATAATAAGATTCTCATTTATTCCCCATCAAGATGGAGAGTAAGAATCAGGAAAAACTTGAGTTTCAGATTTGATACTCAACTGAGAATGACATTTAATGTGCTTTTTTTCTTTCTTTACCATCATCATTTCTTTTTTTTTAAACCTTATTTCACCTTCCTGGACGAGGTCGATCATAAGTGTCCAGGACATTGAAGAGCAACTGAGAGTTCTGTGTATAAGGTGGGAATGATTGCTGCTATATGGTGGCACAATGAGAGAAAGATGAAGTTCTAGTAAAGATTTAGAGACTCAGAAACCCTATATCGTGTTAATATGAGTCAAAATGGACTCTCTGGTCATGTCTTGGGTAAAGTAACCAGACGTCCCGCTTTTTAACAATTTAACAACATCCCACAGTATTTTAAAATTAAATATATTACAATACTGTTTTTGCATTCTTTTTTTGGGGGGGGGGCATCACTGCTCTCCGGTGGTGGGAGTAGGAGGCCCAGCCCCACTGCTGGAATTGAACCTCTGTCCCAGTGGGCCGCAGTCCTGCGCACAACCACTACGCCACCGGGGTTCAGCCCCTGTTTTTGCATTCTATGAAAATTTTCGTTGCTTCATATAGACCAAATTTTTAATCAAGAACCCCCCTCATCCCGGGGGTCAATGGTGCCCCGCTTAAAATCTGGTCACTTTAGTATTGGTTTTTTTTTCTTTCTTTTTATGTTCCCCAGGAGCCCCTGCTTAATAGTAAAATACAAAGCACTACAGTATAATGAGGCATGTGCTGGGATACAGGTGTGTCTACAGGTTAGGGGAGACCAAAAGGAAAAAGTGACCACACTCTACCCAGGGACCTTTTGGGGAAGCCTTCACAGAGGAGCCATAACTTGAGCCGCACCCTTGAATGTTGAAAGAGGTTTTCTAGATTGGTTCTTCAGAACATTTAAATGGCAGGCACTATCCCCACAGTCCAGCACTTGGAAAAATATGGCATATACAGAAACAGAAAGCAGTTCAAATGTTGAGGCTGGTGCAGAGAAGCGGGAGATGAAGCTAAGGGACAGTCACTGTGGGGGAGTTGAGAGTGTATGACACCGTGTGCCTTGTATGTCCTGCAAGGAAATTTTGACTTCTTCCTGGTAAGTGATAGGGAGTGCTAAGTTTAATTATTTTAAACTGGGTAGAGTAGGAAAATATTACCCCAAATTAGGAATTCTGATAGCATTATGGAGGAGGAGCTATAGGTGTGAAAGGGGTGATATTTGCTGGGAATTGTAGTGTAAGGATGAAGACAGGGCAAAGTTTCTTAAGTTTAACGCTTGATGACTGATATATCATGAACTAATAAGCAATACAGCATGAGTAGATTTACAGGGGAAAACTGATGCTGAATTTAGTTTTGAATTGGTTCCAGTGAGGTTTTGCTCCAGGGAATGATCTCAAGGGAGGTCTGGCCTAGAGATGAAATTTGGGAACTAGGAGCATATATATACATGGTTAAAATTATGCTAATAGATGCTGCTGTCCAAGAAAGACATGTAAAGTGGGAAGAGAGCTTACTGTGGAACCCTACGTATGAAACACCAGCCCTTCTAGGATGGATGAGAAAAAGAATTGATGAAGAAGACAGATTGTTGAAGAGGTGAGGGAACCAGAAGACTCTGGTGTCCTAGTAAAGTTAAGAGAATTTTAACAAGAAAAATTGGTCAACTTTGTCATATCCAGGAGTATAAGGAGAACTAAGTTCTCATTGGATTGGACATAAGGAGGCTCTTATTAAATCTTTATATGGTCATTTCATTGAGCCACTTCCACTTGAAACTAAAAGAAAAGAGAAACAATAGATCTAGAAATAAATAACTTGGGTAGGGTTAGAAATTTGTAGGACATCTTATCCAATGATTTCTGTTTCCTCCGTGAAGTAAGATCATTGTTGAAAGAGAAGGGTTGAAAAAAAAGAAAGACAGACAAGAAAGTGAAGAATTGAACAAAAAGCTCAAAGAGAAAAATCTTTATTAGAAACACACACACATAAAATTTAAAAAATAAATTAAAAAAAAAAAGAAACACACACACAAAAAGTACACGTCTGCTGCTGAACAAAGGCAAATATATAGGCCTTGCCCTCAGATTGGGCGCCAGGAGAGTCTGTAGAGGCTCAGGTATCCTTAGGTATGTACCGTTTTTGTCAGGGCTAGTTAACAGCTCATGAAGAGTCGGATTATAAAATTGTTTTAATTGGGGTATTCTCTCATACCAAAGGACAAGAATGCCTGGGACTTGAGAGCACTAATTGAGGAATATGAGAGGGTCCAGACAGGTTTCAGTTAAGCCAGCAGCTTTATTGTTCAACAGTTATGAAGGGAGCACAAGGCTGGTCAACATTTTATTCTATTATATATAATATATAATATATATATATAAGGTTGTTATTAATTGGAGTCAATTCGACAGGAGCGAAGGACAAAGTGGTGAAGACTTGGAATTTGAGTTCCAGTAGTGGGAATGAAGATAAAGGACTTCCGTTTGGGGCATAGAAATGTGGTGCTGAAGGGATCTAAAAATCAAGATCCTTGAATCTAAAAAACACAGAGGCTTTCATCAGTGATCAGAAGCTCTCTTTGGCCCATTTCAAATTTGGTTTTCCCACATTGCTTAGCAACTGTATTTGTAAAAGTAATCAAAACTATGTTTACTTTGGGTATAAGGACTTTGAAGGGAGATCTCCCTTGAACATAACTTCTCACCCAGAAGATTACTAAGGTCATTGGACATACTTTCCCATCTGGTTGTACAGGGTAGTTTTGTGGGGTTCCCCCACCCCATCCTGATTTTTCTTTTACCTTTCTACCTATGTATGAAATGTCTCCTTTGTAAGTCTGTATCCCACTTAGAGTGTAGATCTGGCTTCCATAATATTATTCTTACTCTCCTGCTTTCTTGATGTTGGAAGAACCTAGACAGCGCTTGCCATCCTTTTTGATGCTATGGCAGGGAGCAAATGATATTTTTTTATATACCCCAGAGACAATGAAAGAAGGGACCCGCCGAAGAAATCTGACTTTCCTGAAGGTTGAGGGGAGTAAGTTCATCCCTAAGTAATTTTTATTGTTCTTCAAGACAGTTTGACATCTTCTCTCTCAGCTTCAGTATTTCACTCTTGGTTAACTCGTGTTCTCTTACTATCTTGGCACGTTTGTAAGGAATATACATGTAATTTTAAGACCCCTTGACTATAATCTCATAGTGCGTGTATCTTTAGGAAGACTCTGTCTTTGTAATTGCTTCTGTTTGTCTTGCCATCATTGACGTTGATAAGGTCATACCGGATCAGAGCCAAGGTGCCAGTCCAACCATCCATACCAGCAGCGAACAGCTCCGACTCTTTGCATATGAAGCAGAAGTCAATGAGAATTTTGAAATGGCAGCAGTGTATTATGAAGAGGTAAACACATCTTTCCAGTGATTGTTATGATCCTTATTTGTACAGCAATGTGTACAACAAGTAGTAGTTTTTCACAGTTTAACTTGGCGTGGTAGTGTAGTCCAGGAATAGGCCCACACAAATATGGCCATTTGATATTTGATAAATACATAAAAGATATTCAAAGAAGAAAGGGTACTCTTTTTTGATGACTGGTGTTAGAATAATTGTCATCCATATAAAAAAGTTCACCTAAGGGCTGAGCCCCAGTGGCGTAGTGGTTGTGCGCGGGACTGCGGCCCCCTGGGACGGAGGTTCAATTCCAGCAGTGGGGCTGGGCCTCCTACTCTCACCGCCGGAGAGCAGTGATGCCAAAAAAAAAAAAAGAAAAAAGTACACCTAAACCTCAGACAAAAATCATAAGAAAAAAGTTAACTTAAACCTCATATAAAAATCATAGATCTAAAATAGCAAACTATGAAAGTTTTCAGGAGAAAACAGGAAAAAAAATCTTTTTGACCAGCGGGTAGGCAGGGAATTCTTAGATATGACACCAAAATCTTAGGAAAATTTAATAAGTGAGTTTTCATCAAAATTACAGACTTCTGTTCATTTAAAGACACTGTCAGGAGCAAGAAAGGAATAGCTACAAACTAGGGAAAATACACATACTCGTCTATGTATGTGTGTGTATATGTGTATATATATATATAATCTCAAAGGATTTGTAACTAGATGTTCTCTCAAAATTCAGTAATAAGAAAACACACAACCCAGTTAAAATTAGGTAAAAAATTTGAGCAACCAATTGGCTTGATAACAGCATTAGTGCCTCTGTTTGACCTCATTGTTTGATATATAGTACCTTGGATCTTAAAGCTGCCGTTCAAGGCACAGCAGTGTCTATTCATCTGGATCAACTAAAGGAGAGTCACAAATATGTAGTTAATTGCATCCATGAACAACTGGTTCATTATTAGACCAGAAAAACTGGGTGGCTGACTACCATTACTGAGTATTTTGAAAGAAGATTTCATAGAAGAGTTCTTATCAAAAGAGGAAAGAAGCAGAAAAATTAAACATTTTCGTGAACTTCATATTTCCTGGAGCCATGAATGTTAAATGAACCCCTGAAATTATTAACCTAAGCTAATCTTTATACCATAAATGAAAAAATACTTGAAATCTTATTTTTGCTGAATGAAGGAAGCTAATATCAAAAGGTGTAATACATAAGATTTCATTGTGTAACACACATACCCTACCCCGCAAGTTATAATGTTGAGCAGGCTAGTGGTTGTCAGGGGTGATTGGGAGGGGGAGGAGATAGCTATAAAGGGCAAGCACAAGGGAATATTTTTTCAGTTGATGGAATTGTTCCATATATTGATTGTGGTGGTGGCAGCAAGAATATATGTTAATAGTATAGGTATGGCCATAGAACTATAAACCCAAAGAAAAAAAGGTTATTTAAAAATTTTAATAAAATAAAGCCTGTATGTAATACATTTATCCAACATTTGCTGAGCCTTCATAATGTATTTTTTTGGGGGGGCATCACTGCTCTCTGGTGGTCATGGGAGCTACCCAGCCTTTCGGCTGCTGGATTTGAACCGCCAAGCCAGTGGGCCGCAGTCCCGCACTCAACCACTACGCCACCAGGGCTCAGCCCCCATAATGTATTATGAATGTATTATGACAATTGGGTTCTCTTTTTCTGTTAGTACTGCCTATCACATTATCAGTGGGTAGTTATTGCTTAAGAGTACTGAATTTCTGATTAGGTTGAAGTAAAACGTTTGTGATGGATTGAACAACATGGTGAATATAATTAAAGTAACTGAATTTTATACTTAAAATTATCACTGATGGATGTGTGTGCGCACAGCAGAATTTCATTTAGATAAATTGCTTAATTCCATGTATAACAAATGTGAGCACAATTTTATTTCATTGATTAGGAGAAACTATAAAATACCTGATTTGTAGATAACCTTGTATTTGTCATTTTAAGATTATGACATACATTTTATATCTATGACAATGAAATTAATCTTTAGAATCTTCTTTTTTAAATAATAATTTTTATTTTTATTAAAAAATCATTTTATTGGGGGCTCATACAACTCTTATTAATCTATAGACTCTTAAAATATTAGACGAGCTGTGGGTGGTCAGAAAACTAACATAAAGAAGAAATAACTGATACTCAATTTTTAAATGACCAGATATTTTTTGGGCATCTACCATACACCAGACACTGACTGTACTAGACATACATTTGGGATTCAATGGTAAGCAAAAGAGAAGCCATAGAGTTTCTGCCTGCATCAAGCGTACAGTATTTATGAAATGCTTACTGCATTATATTATAAATATATATAACGGGCTGAGCCCCGGTGGTGCAGTGGTTGATTGCGGAACTGCGGCCCACTTGGTTGGCGGTTCAAATCCAGCAACAGCTCTCCAGGAGCAAGGCTGGGTCTCCTACACCCACCAGAGGGCAGTGATCCCCCACCCAAATAAATTAATATATATAACATAATATAAAAATAATGTAGCAATGTAATATACAATATTTAGTATATGTCATATTAATCTGAGCCCTCCTGATGCTTCCTGTGTCTAGAGGTTGGTCCGTGACCCCCAGAACTTAGAGCACTGGTTGGACTATGGTGCCTTCTGTCTCCTAATGGATGACAACAGCAAAGCCCAGGAGTGTTTTCGGAAAGCCCTTTCCCTCAACCAGAATCACATCCAGAGGTACGGGCGAGAAGAGGATGGGAATGAGTAGAAATAGACGTTTCAACAAGAAATTGTCTTTGCTCTGTGCCTGACACGGAGCCATGTTAGTAACCCCCGTGGCCTCCCCTCAGCTTGCTGCTCTGTGGCGTCCTGGCTGCGCTGATGGAGAACTACGAGCAGGCAGAAATTTTCTTTGAGGATGCTACTTGCTTGGAACCGACGAGTGTCGTGGCTTGGACTTTGCTAGGTATGACATTTTCCTGTGCTCTGGATGTTCTCTGTTTTCTCCTTCTGTTCTCTAATGATTCCTGTAGTTACTGAACTTGGATAACTGATGGGGGAAAACACAACCGTGGACATGTGGTAATTCTCTGATACGTGATGGTAGAAAATAAGTCACATTTATGACAGCATCTTTCTTCAGGTTTGTACTATGAAATTCAAAACAATGATATTCGGATGGAAATGGCATTTCATGAAGCCTTCAAACAGCTTCAGAACCGAGTAGTGAAGCAGAAGAGCACTGTTATGGAGAACCTTGAGGAAGGCAAAAGGGAATCCAGTTTAGATCCTTGGGGGAACACCAATGATTCGTCGGCAACGGCACTTAAAGGGGACGCCCCACCAGGTAAGGAGGAGGCCTGATGTCATTCCTTCGTGGAGATGAATGACAGCAGGGGGGCCTACTGGCTTTATGAACAGGATCTGACACACACTAGTGGTCAGGGTCCATCCAGTCAGGGCCAACTCATAATGACCGAACAACAGAGCAAAGCACTGCCCGAGCCTGCACCATGCTCACGATTATGATTGTGTTTGAGCTCATCGTTGCCGCCACTGGGTCAGTCCATAGCACTGAGGTCTTCCCCTTCTCCACTGACCCTCTGCTACCAAGCACCATGTCCTCCGGAGATCAGTCCCTCTAATGACGTGGGCGAGGCAAAGCCTCGCCGTCTTTGCTTCCAGAGAGCATTCTGGTTGTACTTCTCTCAAAACAGATTCATTCATTTTTCAGTCTGTGCTGAGAATGCATTCAGTCTGCTTCATTAGCGCCATAATCCAATGGTATCGATTCTTACTGGATCTTTCTTATTTGTTCATCAACTTTCATTTGCATCTGAGACAACTGAAAATTTCACGATCCTTGACCTTGGAGCTCTCTTCCTTTGAAGGGTACCCACTGTATGGTGGTATGGAACTACTAATATTTTCTAGTTCCACGCTCCCTGCTTTTTTTCTGACATATGGCATGGTTCTGCTTTTGTAAATGATTGCTGTTGAAATTTTTTTCCCTACCTTCGACCTTCACAGTTTGTATAAATAGTGTCCAGTTGCAAAGCTTTTAGCAGGCTCAAGTCAGCAATTCATACATTGCAGTCTAAAAACCTGGCCTATACTTGTATACATCCCTTTTTCTGAACAGTACTTTAAATTTTATATCAGTGACTAAACTGATGATACTATCTTATACCTTATGCTATACTACCTTATACCCCAAGCAGATGATTTATAATATTATCTATTAAAATGATAATGATGTTTCTAAAATAAACCAGGGACCTACATAAGCCATAGATATATTAATGAACTTTGGGATCACACTTAATCGTAAGCCCTAATCTAAAGACAATTAGTTCTTATGACCCTACTCAAAACTTGCCCTGATGGAGAAATCACTGAAGATAGGGATGCTAGAGCAAAGTGTGATGAAGAACTCAGTGAGATAATGTATATACAACTCTTTTTAGAAGAAATCTAACTACTAAAGTATATGATATGTGATCATTCTATTAAGAAAATTACTAAAAAAGACCCCAAACTTGACCTATGTGGAATAGTTAGAGAACATATGTCTTATGTTTATAAAATGAATTGCATTTTCCATAATAACCCTTTAGTAGCCAAAGTATTACAATGTCTGTTTTATCTTATTATTGAAATATAATCTGTTTAGGATCAGCAGCTCCATCTATTGCAGATGAATTTCTGGAAGAATCCCCCAAACCGCACTCTGAGTCCCAAGAACAATCTCAGGATCCAATTCCGAACCGGAAACTATCCAGCTTTCACAAGGACATCCCAGAAAAGAAAGGTGATTCAGATTGAAGATTTCAAAATAATAATAATAATGTATAAATTATCAAGGGTTCATGGGGGAGGGAGGGGGTAAATGAACGAATACCAGGGGCTCAAGTAGAACGCAAATGTTTTGAGAACGCTGAGGGAAACAAATGTACAAAAGTGCTTGACACCATGGATGTATGTGTGGATTCTCATAAGAGTTGTGTGAGCCCCAATAAAATGATTTAATCAAAAATATATATCTTTGGGCTGAGCCCCAGTGGCGTAGTGGTTGTGCGCGGGACTATGGCCCACTGGGATGGAGGTTCAATTCCAGCTCCACGGAGCAAAGGCTGGGCCTCCTACTCCCACCACCTGAGGGCAGTGATGCCAAAACAAAAAAAACAAAAAAAAAAAAGAAAGAAAGAAAAATATATATCTTTAAAAAAACATTGAAGGTTTCCTCTTAAGTGGGGAAGGTCATACACAAGTTAGGTGAAGGTACAACTCAACAGTTTACCGAAGAGGCCATCTGACTTGTTAGAAGCTATTGGTTCCTGTGCCGTCTGGCATAGGTGGCTGCGGGTGAGCTGGGCTCCGGAATTCAAACTCCGTTAGGGAGCTCTTTCTATGACCAAGACTGGATGTCCCAGGAGTAGCCAGCTACCAGCTCATGCCTTTCTGACTGCGACTTTATGTTCGTAGAATCGCTACAGGTGGTTTCACATTCAGGGAGATGTCCTGCTCTTTCAAACCCTTGTCTGTGTTTGTGATTTGCCCGTGGAACCCCCTGTAGGTTTACTTGGGGGACCCCTGGAGAGCCCCTCTTGTTCGACCATTGCTCTGGAGCAGTCTGTTGCTTCCCGTGCTATCATTCCTTTGTGTATTAGCTAGGAAGACGTCCTGTGTCAGTAATGGGTGTTCTCTTCTGACATTTTTCCTCTTTGTGTTTGTCTTCTGTCTTTTTATTCATTTATTTAAGATCATTTTATTGGAAGCTTGTATAGCTCTGATAACAAAGTCTTCTGGCTTTTTTAATCTTCTGTCTTTTTAATGTAACATCTTCAGAAACGTCAAAATGTCAAGCTTCATCAGCTGCCTTGAATCCCACCCCTCTACCTGGTGTTTCCCAATCTCCTACTACCATTTTTATGGAGACCATACGCTTCTTAATGAAGGCTAATGCTGTGCAGGTAAGGATATTTTGAAAAAGAACAAGTGTGGAAACATTTTTCTGAACTTCTGGTTCTATCCAGAGTGGTATTTTGAGAAGCTTAAATGTGCGTGAAATAGAAATCAATATGTCTTTGAGAACATACATGAAGCCCAATGGAAAGAACCTTGTCTGTAGATGTTGTTAGAATATTACCTTGTGTTTGTTCTCTTTAGTGCAAAACCAGACTGTTAAGTCACATATAGCCTTCTGTTGTTCATAATGTGTGAATGTTGAGGAGTTCATAGAATTTTTTTTTTTCATCACGCTCTGCTGGGAGTAGGAAGATTTGAACTGTCAACCCTGTGGGCCGCAGTCCCCGAACACAACTACTGTGCCACCAGGGCTCAGTTCAGAATCTTAATTATATCTTTATTTCCTTCCAGGTTTGAAACCAAACCAATTTTTAAAAGATTCACAATACTGAATTGCTGGGTGGGTAGGTTGCAGGTGGGGGAGCAGGGAGGGAAGGACTTAACAATATCAAATTATCTTTGTTTTTTTTTGTTTTTTTTGGCATCACTGCTCTCCGGTGGTGGGAGTAGGAGGCCCAGCCCCACTGCTGGAATTGAACCTCCGTCCCAGTGGGCCGCAGTCCCGTGCACAACCACTACGCCACCGGGGCTCAGCCCATCAAATTATCTTTATTGGTAAAACTGGGCCAGAGGGGGCTGAGCCCTGGTGGCATAAGTGGTTGACTACAGGACTGCGGCCCACGGGCTTGGCGGTTCAAACCCAGGGGTGGCTCCCAGGAGCAGCACTGATAGTGCCCACGACCACCAGAGGGCAGTGAAGCCCCCCAAAAACAACAAAAACAAAACAAAACAAAAAAACTGGGCCAGAGGATGTGGAATACTACAGGTCCTACATTTGATTTGCCTATCCAGTCAAATATAAGACCAGTCACACAGAAGACAGTCTGTAAGGTCTGCATATGCAAAACACTTGGAAAGTACAATCGTGCCCATAGGAAGCAAGCAAGACGACACAAGCATTGGCCTTGACCCCACAGGTTCCACTAGAGGAGCATTTTGCCCAAGAAAGGACACGCATTAGGAAGTGATTGCGATGGGACACTCTAAGTATGAAGTTTCACCACACACACAAAAAATCAAATATCGAGCCCATTGCTTTGAGACCATTCCAACTCAGCGGGATTATGTAGGACAGAGGGGACCTGCCCTGTAGAGTCTCAAGGCTTTCGTGTGACAGAAGCTGACAGCCGCAGCGCTGCCCCGCACAGCAGGGGACGCCTGCAAGCTGCTGACCTGTCAGTGAGCAGCCAGGGAAGTCACTAGCCCTGTATGTTAGTCAGAAGGCAGGTAGACAAAAATAGCTGCAGTCCCTCCCCCAGAACTTCCCAAAGGAGATATAAACGTTGGAAGTTTCTATATACATAGAGTGAGATGAGAACAGAGGAGAAGACAAAGAAGAGCAGAAAGCAAAGAAGAGTTCAAAGCTACATAATTTAAACACATATCTAAGCGTAAGTCAGAAACGAACATATATGTTTCCAAGATCCGGAGTCTAGAAGTTTAGGAAGACAGGTTTTGCCTTACAATTATGGTTCCCTGCAAATGTTTCCCCCTTTGTGAATGAGGAGGTGCCTATATCTGCTGCCTAATAAATTGCAGTCTCTGCTCATCTAGTATAATGGCCCGAAAGACCAGAGTGGTACTGCGCGATAGGTTATTCCCTCGGAAATGTCTACATTGGGTGACTCCATATCATTGGTAGTAGGCCCATCATAGGCTGGAAGTTTGTTATTCACCCCTACCCTTTGTCGTTGAGCATGAGGATGTCACTCTGTGTCTTCGTATTGGTCCTAAGAGACCAATGGCCCTTCTTCTTTCCGCTTTGCAGTTTGTGCACAGGGTGCTTGCTCATGAGCTGCTTTGCCCTCAGGGGGGCCCCAGCTGTGAGTATTACTTGGTGCTGGCCCAAACGCACCTCCTCAAGAAGGACTTTGCCAAGGCAGAAGAGTACCTCCAACACGCAGCCCAGATGGACTACCTGGTAAGGAACTAGCCTTTGCTAGACAGACCCTCAGAAGTTGGGAGAAAGGGAGAGCAGCGTTGGTTAAAGGTGGTGACGCCACATCAGGTAGACTTCTGGTGCTCAGAAGCAGGCACCGGGAACTCATCTACCTGCCCCCTTCTGTTTGTTTTTCTCAAGCAATCATGAGTGTGGCAAAGGGTAAAGAAAATGATTGGGACAGCTCTCCTCTATGTACTTCAAGTCCCCCGGACTTCTGTTTTCCCACCGTGAAGACTATGATGGCCATGCTGCAATGTTTTTGTCTTAAAATAATTACCTGCAGATGAAATGACTTTGAAAAATTCAAGAGAGAAATGTGAGGGAAAGCATAAGGAAAAACAAAATAAAACTCCCAGGGAAACGGAATGACCTTTGTGTATATTCCTCTTTCTGAGTGCTGTTAAAAAAGAAAGCGGACACACTCACATTAAATTTTAAACAAGGATCATTAGATTTCCAAGTTTCTCTTGATTCATCCTACTTTCTCTTCTCTTTTTCAGAACCCTAACGTCTGGGGTGTTAAAGGCCATCTCTATTTCCTGAGTGGAAATCATTCTGAAGCCAAAGCATGCTATGAGCGAACTGTCAGTTTTGTAGTGGATGCTTCGGAGATGCACTTCATCTTCTTGCGTTTGGGCCTCATTTATCTGGAAGAGAAAGAGGTGAGAGACGGAAGACAGGGGGTAGCTATTTCAGCCTGGCACCTGCTCACAGCTCAAGTATTAACAGATGTGTGGGCTTTGTAACTCTAGTGGCACAATCAGACTGCTAACTACAAGGCTGGTGGTTCAAATCCACCAGTTACTCTCAGGAGAAAGATGAAGCAATCTGTTTCTTTTTGGTGGGGGTGGGGGCATCACTGCTCTCCCGTGGTGGGAGTAGGAGGCCCAGCCCCACTGCTGGAATTGAACCTCCGTCTCAGTGGGCCGCAGTCCCGCGCACAACCACTACGCCACCGGGGCTCAGCCCAGCAATCTGTTTCTATAAAGACTTTTTTAAACTCTTTTTTTTGGGGGGGACATCACTGCCTTCTGGTGGTGGGAGTAGGAAGCCCAGCCTCACTGCTGGATTTGAACCTCCAACCCAGTGGGCTGCAGTCCCGCGCACAACCACTACGCCACCAGGGCTCAGCCCCTGTATATGAAGAGTTATAGCACTGTGTGTGTGTGTGTGTGTGTGTGTGTGTGTTTTGATGGGAAGAATGCTAAAAATAGCAACAGATAATGACACTTTTACAGCCAGCAGATAAAGTAACTAGCCCACCACCAGAAAACTAGTAATTAGTGGGACGAGAATTCAAACTGAGGCAGTCTACTACCAAAGTCTGTGTTCTGAAGAGTATGCTCCTAAAAAGATATTAAGAAATACATATGATTTTGAAAGGCCAGGGCCTTGAAAACCCTGCAGTGCCCAGTTCCACAGTCACACACGGGTGGCCGTAAGTCAGAATTGGCCTGAAAGCGATGGACAGCACACAGTCATAGATACATATGATAATGCTTCCTGCGCTTAAAAAGGACTTCTCCAAGCTTCTTTGTCCACACAAAAGGTCTGAGAGAAGCCACCGTTAAATAAGGGAACATTGTCTGTGTGATCTCATTGTGAGCTGCCATTTTACCTTTGCAGTCAGTGGGCCACGGTTCTTAGGCTGAGGATCAACTAAGACCAGAAGTGGTCCTTTGAGGGTAGTCCTTTGAGAGCTGCTCCCTCCAAAGTTGTTCCAGTTCGTGTTTTCTGACTGTGTCCAGTACTCCTGAGTGCTCCTAAAGCCCTTACCAAGGGAGAGGACGCTCTGAATGAGGAGGCTATGCCAAGTACGTCTCTTATTTTTCTGCATTTATTAGTCCTGTGGTTCTGTCTATCTACCAAGTCACTTTTAAGTGAAAGGGATAACATTCTAGGTTGAATTCAGATAAGCACTGGGGTCACCTAGAAATGTCAGTGTAACTCCTTGCTGTAACTCTCCCAGAGACAAATAATGCCTTTGGAACTCCCTAAAGCTAAGTCAACCCTTTAATTTAGTCTGTCTGTCTCCTCTCACTTTTTGTGGTAGTCCCTTAAGGTAGACATAAATAGAAACATAGTCTCACTTGGCTTATTCTGAAGTGCAACAATCAGAGGCCCCAAGATTATCCGAGCAATGCAGTGTTTGCATCTTAAAAAAGAGAGAAAAGAGCAGTGACTTGGTGCTACTTTGTTTCTGCAGTATGAAAAAGCAAAGAGAACCTACCTGCAAGCCTGTAAGAGATCCCCGTCCTGTCTGACTTGGTTAGGAGTGGGAATCTCCTGCTATCGGGTAAGAGCCAAGGCTTGAAACTAGCCCTGTCCAATCCAGTGGACTTTGTCTGTCGTCCAAGCGCCCTGGAGGTCTGTGATGCCAGCAGAGTGCCTCTCAAAGCAGGCTTCTCTGTGGAAGAGTGACTCTTCGACTCAGCGAACTGAATTAGAGAATTAAAATATCCAAAAATATCCCACAAAATTCTGAACCAGGATGCTACATAAAAGTAGACACACACACACACACACACACACACACACGAGGGGGTACTCCAGAAAACTGGAATTATTTTTACAGCTATGTATTTTTTTTGGTTTTTTTGGGGGGGGGCATCACTGCTCTCCAGTGGTGGGAGTAGGAGGCCCAGCCCCACTGCTGGAATTGAACCTCCATCCCAGTGGGCCGCAGTCCCGCGCACAACCACTACGCCACCGGGGCTCAGCCCACTATGTATTTTTTTTTTTTTTTTTTTTAGGCATCACTGCCCTGGTGGTGCACTATGTATTTTTTTAAAAACAACTTTATAACCATCAAAGTATTCTCCACTACACTTAATCCATTTTTCAAATCTGCCATTCCATTCTTGGAAACATTTTCCAGACTCATCTGTTTGGATGGTTGGCAGCACCTCCTTCTATTTTGTCAAATCACTGGCCTTTCATGCCCCTCTTAATTTACAGAAATAAAAAGAAGTCACAGGAAGTGAGATCAGGTGAGTGAAGGGCATGGGGCAAGAGAGGCATGCGGGATTTTGCCCAAAACTGGCGCACTGAGATGATTGTGTGAGTTGCTGCATTGTCGTGATGGCAAAACCAGCACCCCGTCTGCCACATAGCAGGCCTTTTTTTTCCCAAACTCTGTTATGCTACCTTTCCAGAACCTCTAAATAGAAAGCTTGATTAACAGTCTAACCAACCGGAATAAACTCCATATGCACTATCTCCCTCACATCAGAAAAAAAAAAGGGGTATTGTCTTGACTTTGATTTGATCTGAGCATTTTGGGCGCGGTGACAATGGTGTCCTCCATTGTCTTGATTGATGTTTGCTTTGGGGTCATAAGAATAGCACCATGTCACCTAAATACAGGCATGTTCATAGGTGAATATATTTATATATGATGATGGGGAAATAGATCGACATGCATATACTTATAGGGTTAGTCTTAAGACAGCATATGGGCACTGAATCTCCACTCAAGTACTTCCTCAGTGCAAGAACACTTTGTTTTATTAAATTGGCATTCCATGATGCTCACCTTCCCGACA
The DNA here is from genome assembly GCA_004026705.1 of Nesogale talazaci. Taxonomy (NCBI): domain Eukaryota; kingdom Metazoa; phylum Chordata; class Mammalia; order Afrosoricida; family Tenrecidae; genus Nesogale; species Nesogale talazaci. The sequence goes on along the minus strand of PVJH01014658.1, from coordinate 10,108 downwards.
CAATCACTGAAGACAAATGTGTGCATAAGCAAAAGTGGCAAAGAAAGCAGATGATGCCCGGCTATCAAAAGACATAGCGTCTGGGGTCTTAAAGGCTTGAAAATAAACAAGGTCAGTAGTTTGAAACTACCAGCCACTCTGTGGAGGAAAGATGAGATTTTCTACTCCTGGAAAGATTTACAATCTCAAAAACCCACAGGGGCAATTTAACGCTGCCCTATCGAATTGCCATCAGCTGGAATCGATTTGATACCCCCAGCCAAGGATATTTTTTGAGTTCTAGCATAATGGGTAACCCCATTGAACTCTACAGACTCCTCGAAGTACAGATACCCAAATCCAACCTAACTTAGCCCTGACACAGTCTCACACGCTCTGAGTCTCTAGCTTCCCCTGGTTGTATTGTTTTGGCTTAATGAATGGAAGCCAGAAAACATCGGAGTCAACTTCTCACGCTACTTTTAAATGTTCGTCAAATGCTCTATTGATTTTATCTCCCAGATGTCTCCTGAATCTACTGGCTCTTCTTCATCTTTATTCTGTCTGCTCTTACTCAATCCTTATCCCTTCTTTCAGAAAACCTCCTGGCTAGTGAGTCTTTTTCAGCTCACAGCAAGCCCTGGGGCGAAGTAGAACTGCCCCTGTAGGTCTCTGAGGCTGAAAATCTTTATGGGATCAGAAAGCCTTGTCTCTCTCCTGTGGAATGGCCCGTGCTCAGCACTCTAACCTGGAACCCACGATTCCATCAAGGCTCTGTACTCACACACATCATTATCGTCATCATGGATACCACCTTCTAAAGGCTCTCCTGTCTTTTGTAATTCAGGTCCCACGCAGTCATTAAAGGAGTCTTTAAAACATATGGCATGGTGCTCCTCCCTTACTTAAAACCCTTCAGTGTTAACCCCTTGTTTCAGAATAAAACCCACATTTTGATCTGATCTGATCTTTCCTCGGCTCTCTAGTTTCATCACTTCTTTTATCTTCTCAGCTAACCAACTCCCTAGCCAACTGACTCGTGTGCACACCCCCTTTTCTTCAGGCATACTGCAGTTATCGGAGTGCCCCAGGCTTTCTGAGCTCTGCATGGCCTGGGAGGACATGGTTCTCCAGTTGGGATGCCCTGCTTCACCTTGTCGGCTAAACAGGCAGTTACTCGTTCTTCAAGATCCACTTCAGCAGTGCTGCTTCTTTGAAGACATCCCTTAAACGCACCATGGAATCACGGCTACTTTGCCTTATTTCTTTCCCTTTCCATCTATGCTATATAAGAACTGCTTATGTGAATTTAAAAATTTTGTTTTACAAACAAAATCGTATTGTTGAGAACAAGGGGGCTTACAGCAGAGACCCAAAGCCCACTTGAAACCAAAGAAAAACACATACTCCGCCCCCCCCCTCCCCACCGAGGGGTCCAGAAAGGAATGAGTCAACCAGGGCGCAGTAAAGCACTAAGGAAGCATGCTATTCCTCTGGTTCCTTGAGGCTTCCTCACCCCCTGCTATCATGACTGCATGATAGTGTCATCCAGTGCTGCTTCTCACTTTGGACTAGACTGGGCCCTGTACACAGGTAGAGATAAGAGATGACACATGGAATCCAGGAACAGGAATGGGAAGAGGGATACCAGAAGGGCGAAGGTGGAGAGAAGGGGGGATTAGGGGGAAACCAATCACTACAATTGACACATAACCACACACATACCCTCCAGAGGGAATAACAACAGAAACTATGGGAGAAGGGAGACAGCAGTTGGTGTAAGATATGAAAATAATAGTTTATCATTTATGGGGGTTGGGGGAGGGAAAAAAGAGTAGCTGATACCAAGGACTCAATCGAAAGTAAATGTCTCGAAAAGAAGGAAGGCAGCATATGTACAAGCATGCCTGATGCAATTGATGTATGGATTGTATAAGAGTTATAAGAGCCCCCAATACAATGATCTTTTAGTAAAAAATTTTTTTTATTTTCTGCATATCTGTAAATGAACTCTGAGCAAAGTGATTATATATATTAATTTCTAACACCTAGCAGACAGTCTGGCACTAAGTAAATCACCCATTGGTGAATGTGGGTTGTTTGAATGATGATCCAGAGTGGTTCAGAGATTGGTGAAGTGTGGACCAAGCTATGGGCATGGTTCAAGAGGTAGAAATCTTCTACCCAAACAAGCAAGCACTCAGGGAGTGTTTTTGAATGTTATTTAGGATCATGCTGACAATAACTGATAATTAGAAAAAAAATTTAAAAAGGAAGCTTTACCGACAATAGTATTTTGATAGAAAATTAGGACTTTAGCCTTAAGAAAGTTTACAATGTAAGGGGAAGGATTAAAAATGTATCTAATAGGTCATTGTCTATGGGGAGATAAATCCCTGAATGATGCCTACACTAGTAAATTTCTGTGGTGTCCCCTGCCCTGGCCCTGGAGTTCCATGGTGCATAGGGGTCCTGATGGCCCAGTTGAAGAGAAGCGGGGATCAGGAAGCAGAAACGGAGGACTTAGCAGGCGGAGCTCCTCCCTGGCTTTTTAAAGCAATTCCACATTTACCTGGTTCATTTATTGACCATCACATAAGATTTTGTGTGAAGAAATAATACTGTCGTTAACAGTTTTTGAAGGTGAATAATCTGGGTAGGGGCCATCAGTACACTGTTACGTGGACAAAGAGGTTTCAGAGGTGCTGACATGTGTCCCTTTTCTGTCAAGCTGGAAGAGCTCACGGAGGCCGAGGATGCTCTCTCTGAAGCCAACGCTTTGAACAATTACAATGCTGAAGTGTGGGCCTATCTGGCGCTGGTGTGCCTGAAAGTGAGTGTTCATTTTCCTCTCGCAATTCCCTTTCTTTTGAGGGGCCAGGTAAGCAAACGACAGTGGGGTGACCTTTAGTGTCATGATAGCTAGGGTTTGATGAACTCCAGATTTTGGTTATTATACTCATGACAGAGGAGAGGCCAAGGCTGCACAGTCTCTACTTGCTTAAAAATTATGTATTAAGATGTGTTTGTCGGTAAAGGGTTCCTAAGCACTAGATCAATATATGTTCAAATGCAAACGGAGTCAAGGTACCAGCAAAGAGGAACTCTGCTAGTCTTTCTGAATCATGGTTTCCTGCTGCCTGGAGACGGCCTAGTAGGAGTTTGTGATAATGCTTAACTTTAATATAGTTAAAGATGGTATTATTTTACACATCTTGCTCTTTCATTTATTAGCTGTATAACCCTGGGAAATTACTAATCTCCTCTGCTTTTTATCTCCTCATCCTTAAAATGTGGTTCCTCAAAAAAGGGACAAAAGGGCAAAAGTTAGACCAATAGCAATGTAATAATTTGTAGAATTAAGAATTTAGCTGAGCCCTGGTGGCGCAGTGGTTGTGTACGAGACTGCGGCCCACAGGGTTATGGTTCAAATCCAGCAGCAGCTCTCCAGGAGCAAGGCTGGGCTTCCTACTGTGACCAGGGCGGTTATGTGGGGAAAAAAAAGAATTAAGAGTTCATGACTGTAAAGCACTGTACACAATTAAAACACATACTAGTTGCCACCAGGCTGATTGAGAGTCATCTATAACTCTGGGCTGAGCCCCGGTGGCGTAAGTGGTTGAGTGTGGGACCTGCGGCCCGCGGACTTGGCAGTTCAAATCCAGTGCTGGCTCTCAGGAGCGGCACTGGGTAGCGCCCACGACCACCAGAGGCAGTGATGCCCGCCTCCCACCCCCCCAAAAAAAAGAAACACAAAAAGGAGAGTCATCTATAACTCCATGGGACAGAATGTGACTGTCCCAGACTCTGGGACTGCCACCACTCTCCCCTGCAGAGCCATTGGTGGGTTTGGACCACAGATCTTTTGGTTAGCAGTTGAGCTTTTAGCCACTATGCCACCAGGCTCCCTGTGAAAGACATTGTTGTTCTTAGGGTCTTCAAGTTACTTCTGACTCATCACAACCCCGTGCACCACAGGAGGAGACGCTGCCCGTCCTGCCCTGTCCTCACAGTGTCGCTGTGCTTGAGCATATGGCTGCACCACTGTGTCCATCCCTCTCATCGGAGGCCTTTCTCCCTTCCTTTGTCTGCTTCACCACGTACATGTCCTTCAGGTGTGATTTGGCTGTAACGCACATGCTTTCTTCAGCCTCAGTGCACATGTGAGCAATGCATGGTCTCTTTTACAGTTGGTTCCTGGTCTTGTTTTGGCTTCTTGTATTGAGATTCTCGGTTGTTCCTCCCCACAGATGTAGTCAGTCTGATTCCTGTGTGTGCCACCTGGCACAGTCCATGTGCCTATCCAACCCCAAACCCACGGCCACTGAGTGGCTTCTGACGCATAGCAGCCCTCTGTAGGGATTCTGAGGCTTGGGATCTTTAATAGCAGCCGATGGCATTCTTTTTCTCCTGCAGAGCAGTTGGCAGGTTTGAACAGCCGACCTTGTGATTATTAGCCCAATGCTATGCGACAGCACCACTAAAGCTCCATTCTATGTTATATTATTGAAAAGGTATTTTCAATAAAGAAGTCACCAGTTCTGTAAAATTCTATCCTATATCAAACTTCATTTCTACCACCAAGGCCTTATATTACAACTAATTACATCCCTGTTGCTGCCAACTTTTGCATTTTTTTTCTTTTTTAAAATTTTATTGGGGACAACTTTTGCATTTTAATCACTAGTAATTATCAAGGTCGCTTTATTACATGATCGATCTGTTTTAGACAGAAGAGGCTGATAAGATTCAATTTCTTCATTACAGGCTTTAATTGTTGTGGATACATTTGAGTCACGGTTGTGTTAACTGATCTTCCTTGTGGCCTGTAGATAGTATGCTATCACAGGCAGCACTGTACTTCATGATGGATCTTGGATGTTCTTTTTGGTGATGAGTGCGGCACCATTCCTCTTGAAGGTGCCATTCCCGACAGAGTCCATCAGAGGACTGCCTGATTCAAAATGGCCAATCCCAGTCCAGTTCAGGCCACAAATGCCTAAGCTACGGATCTTTCTGCATTCCATTTCGTTGTCCTAGATGCTCATTATTAATGGGTCTTAGCAACCGTTTCTTCTTCCAGGGTCTCCTGCGTGCTCTGCCCACATCACGAAGGTCAAGTCTGCTTTGTGGAGGCAGCTGTTCTCCAGTTGTATTTTGAGGAAAGTGCAGACGGAAAGGTCCTTCTGGCACTCTATGGAGCAAGGCTATTCATAAAGTTCTCAGCAGCTAATTTTTCATAAACAATCTGTTGGTTCCTCTTTCTTAGTCTTAGTCTGAAACCTGTCCAAACCCGATGAGCAGGTTTCAGCGGAGTAAAGTATTAAAATATCTGCCTTTCCCTATTCCCTCTTATTTTCTTACTTCCCCTCTGAACTCATGGTTGTTAACTGAGAAAGCATGGGATCCTTGGACTTCAGTAGTCATGCCTAAAACCTTATTTCTGCCCACCATAACGTTGATGACGTCATCATCACCAGCTGCTGCTTTTCTTTTATTTGTTCCAGGCTGGAAGGCAACTGGAAGCCGAGCAGGCCTACAAATACACCATAAAGGTTTGACACTGATGTTTGTGTTGTTTTCCTAAATTGGAGCCTGCTTTCTGAAGAGGTTGGGGAGATGGGGGGAAAGTGCTGGGTTAATTAGGGACTTCAGAGCATTTCAGGTGGTGAATATTTTTCTAGATGGTAATATTCTTACCATCTTTGCTATTATCTTGGGGCTGCTACATTTGCATTAATAAGCTCACAATACCATTTGGGGATCTTTCCTTTTATTTAGAGAGAACTGGGTTTAATGAAAAAACAACTTGCCTAGGAGTTAGTAGACCTGAAATATGGTTCTGGTTTTGCCAGTAACTTATTGCGTGTACCTTCCTGGTATAAAAGAGCAAGCCAGAAAGTATCTTCTGCTTTATGAGCTGAACCATCTCGGTTGCAAGTAGTAAACTCAGCTTTTGCAGTACAGAACAACTATAGGTAATATGAAAAAGAACGAGTGTGGCTCTGTTCCAACAGAAACCAACAGGATTCATTTTCCACCCCCCCCTATTCAATCGGTTACAACTTGCAAGTAGTAGAGATTTGAATGGCAGCAACTTAAGTTTTATTTTGTCCATCCTGGGCTGGCACTGCATCTCCACAATGTCATAGCGACCCAATCTCTCTCTCTCTCTCTCTCTCTCTCTCTCTCTCTGTTCCACTAAGCATAAAAGAGGGAAAAGGACCAAGCTAGTTCTTCAATTTCCCTTTAAAGAACATCTCAAAATATCCCAGTCAATACCTGCATTCGTTGATCATAATTGGACACTGAGAAGCAGGAAAACAATAGCTTTTTAGCGGGTTGCATTCTTGCCTTGAAAAAAAAAAAAAGAAAAAGAAGATAGAAACAAAACCCCAAGACCACTAAGGTTATACTAGAAAAGGTAGGTTGGATATTCAGTAGGCAACTAGATTTTTTTTTTCACATCTAAATTCTAAAAAATTAAAAGTTCAGCTCTAATATAAGATCTAATAAACCTATGATTCCCCTGTTTTTGACACCTTTCTGGAATCAAATGGGGGCACTACACATTAGCCAGTAGATGTTGGGTGATAATGTGAATCCTTTCAAAAGTGAACTTTATTAGTAGAAAGAATGTCCATGAAATAGGGACTAAAGAGCCAGTTCCATGACAAGTGACCATGCCCTTTGCTGTAGCCCCACAACGCAAGGTTGCTCAAGCCCACCTGTGAATGTCAAGTATGACGTGTGTCCTTATTGTGCTCCTTTCCTGCAGCTGAAACTGAAAGATGAAGCTCTGCTTGCCGAGATCCACTCGGTACAAGAGATGGTTGGTTTTGGGAATCCATCTTTCTGATACTGTTTTAGGCTGAGGAATTTTCTTTATGGGACTCTACAGAAGACCTCTTGGCACCATGGAAAAATAAAACTCTGAAAAGATCACCATTTGAAGACTGGATTGTAGAACAAAAGAACCTTCCCCAGAAACAAAGTTCATTGACTTAATTTCTACTTTTGATGTTACTGGATCTTTTCCTGTTAGCATTAAATTGCATGGTAATAAATTTTTTTTTTTGTAATAAATTTTTTAAAGGATCTACAAATTCCATCAGTGCGGTTCTGGAGTTAATTAAAGTGTACTGGAGAGGAAGGGGCCATTCATTATTAAGGTTTCTGATGAGAGCTTATCAGGATGACTCCTGGAGAAAGTCCTCTGCTGGAGGTCATGTGCCCAATGGACAGACTCCTACTTAGGGCTGACAGCATGAGTTTCTCACGTGGGCCTTGAGGAACACTGTCATGCTGGATCACAGTATCAGGACAAGGAACATCTCACGGCCAGGCCTTTGGGATCCAGAGGTGAGCAGAGAAGCTAAGTGGAGAAGTCTTTGCTTAGGTTGTAAGAGCTTCTCTTTAACCATGGGAACCTTCAGATATCCAAATCCAAGGGATCTATAAAAAACTATGACCCTATGATTAGGCTTCAAAGAGTTCATGGAAAAAATGGAACCCAGGCTGAGCCCTGGTGGCATAGTGGTTGTGTGTGGGACTGTGGGCCACTGGGTTGGCAGTTCAAATTCAGCAGCAGCTTTCCAAGAGCAAGCCTGGGACTCCTACTCTCACCAGGGGCAGTGATGCCGCCCCCCCCCCCCCACACACACAAAAGCTAAGTCGGAAAAATGGAATCCAAAGACAATGGTATTTTTCCCCAAACTTTTTGAAGCCACCTCATAGATACAAAATCCTTCACAACTGAGGTCGTGTTCTAAGACCAGAGATGCCAAAGAAACCATACTTCACCCCAGGCCTTCCGACAAGCATGGCAAGACCAAGAATAAAAGTTTCCCCTCTCTAATCTTTTAAAAATGGATTGTCTTAGGGCTGAGCCCCAGTGGGGTAAGTGGTTGAGTGCGGGACTGCAGCCTGTGGGCTTGGTGGTTCAAATCCAGCGGTGGCTCTCAGGAGCGGCACTGGGTAGCGCCCACCACCACCAGAGGCAGTGATGTCCCCCCCCCCCAAAAAAAAGGATTGTCTTTATGGGAGGGCAGTTGGGATTGGAGGGGGAGCATGAAAGAGCAGGTGAGAGGCACATTAGTAAAGTGAGCTCTAGTCATTTACAGTTCTAGTCTTGGCCCTGGAGTCCAGGGTTAGTGAGTGGGAGTCGGTTCATTTCAATGGCTGCAGTTTCAATCACCAGTGACTTGTGGGAGAGGCTAAAAAGCTGTGTGCTCCTGTAAAAATGTACAGCCTCACTTGAAGGTAAATGAGTGGCCATCTAGCTCAGAAGAAACAAAAACACCTGTTTGTGCAACCATGAGGTGTGAAAGGAATTGGGTATCTGGCATCAAAGAACAAAAATCCTATCATTGTGTGCCCATCCTCCTGATATGATAAATGGGTACGGAGGCAAACATGGAGGAGAAAGCTGATGGTGCCCAATTATGAAATGATAAAGCATCTGGGTCTTAAAGTGACCACCGAGCACAGAGGCAGCAAAACCCACGTGGAAGAAGCACAGCAGCCTGTGTGATCACGAAGGGTGGATGGGAGCAGCTCTCAGGCACCAGGGCACAGGAATCACATTACTATGCTGAGGGAGCGGACCCAAGGCCCACGTGGTGGACAATTGGACATCTCCTTAGGAAAGGGTGGTGGGGAGGGTCAGTCAGGGTGCAGGGAAATAACGATGAAACATACAACTTTCCTCTAGTTCATAAAGTCTTCCTCCCCCCAACTCTCATGATCCCAATTCTACCCTACAAACCCAGTGGGACTGGAAGGGGTACACAGGTACAGATGGGAACTGGAAATATGGGGAACTCAGGACAGGTGAACCTCCTCAGGACCACGACGTCTAAATGAACGCCCTGGTACTTCAGTGCAGTTAACTTGATTTGAAATCCCTTGGCGTCTCTCTTAGGCAGTCTAGGTATTCTTTCCACACGCCTCCCTGCAGCAATGACCCTGGTTGGAGTTCCCACGGCGCTTGGGCAGAAATTCCGGGAACCGCCCAATAACGTCCCGCCCCAGCGTGAGCGACGTAACGGGGCCGCCCGTTGCATTATGGGAGTTGTAGGCGAAGCGGCCGCGCAGCGTTGTGGGCACTGTGGGAGGGGGAGGGGAAAGCGGAAAGGGCGGGGCGAGCGGCCGGTGGGCTCTCGGAACCACGGTGGTCGGGTGTGGAGTGTCAGTCTCCGAAGCCCAAAGCGTCCGGTCTTCCGCGTGGGTCGTGCGTGCCGCGGGAAACCAGAGCGGAGCCTGCGGACGTCGGGCGACGATTGGCCGGCAGGTCCTGACGCAGGCCGGCCTGCACCATGGTCCAGCTCAGTGAGTGCGCGGGCGCGCCGGACCTGCGGGCGGGCGGCGGGGTCAGGGCTGCGAGGCGAGGGACCGCTCACTGAGGCGTTCGACCCCGAAACAGCACGCCCCCCTAACGTTAGAGCTCCCCCCTCCTGCTCGCGGTTGTCCCCCGAGTTGGAGACGTACCTTCCTTTTTCCCTGAGGCGGCACTGAGGCCGGAGAACGGGAGTTAGACCAAATCGCAGAACTGTTCGGTGCCAGGCCCGTGCCAAATGGATGTGGGGCACGAGGAGGTTCCGTGATTTGGGGCCGGAGTGATTAAAAGGATTTTCTAAAAAGATAGGTCTCTGCTGAGCCCCGGTGGCCTAGTGGCTGTGTGCAGGACTGCAACCCACAAGGTGGGCGGTTCAAATCCAGCAGCAGCTCTCCAGGAGCAAGGCTGGCCTTCCTACTCCCACCTGGGCAGTGATGCACAAAAGAAAAAAAAAATGTCTGAGTCGGATGGGGGGTTGGTCCAGTTGGCACCCCGCCCGCTTGTCCCCTAATGGGTCATTTCTCCACAGCTCCCCTCCTCTCCAAGGCCTACCATGGGGGACACTTAACCATCCGCCTCTCCCTGGGGGGCTGCACCAACCGGCCTTTCTACCGCATCGTGGCTGCTCACAACAAGTGCCCCCGAGACGGCCGATTCGTGGAGCAGCTCGGCTCCTACGACCCCCTGCCTAACAGTCACGGAGAGAAAATCGTGTCCCTCAACCTGGAGAGGATCCGGCACTGGATTGGCTGCGGGGCCCACCTCACAAAGCCTGTGGAAAAGCTCTTGGGT
>PVJH01014657.1:0-56154 GCA_004026705.1 Nesogale talazaci | reverse complement strand
TTTCTCTAGTCAACCCAGCCTAACACAGGTTACAATTTCCCAGTGAAATTCTGGTGGGACACCCCACGTTACCCTCGAAGAATGCATTGCCAAGATTGGGGGCGGGGCGGGGGGAGGGAGGGTCCTCAGTACAATGTCCCTGGCCTTTGTCTCACCAAGACAATGTCCAGTTTTTCTACCACTTCTCCCTAACAAGCCCCCTCCTGATTTTTCTGCATCTTCCAAGAACACCTATTGGGTTGACCCTTAGGGATTCCAAACAACCATCGCCATCACCATCCGAGCTGATCTCTCCCTGCTGTGTAGTTTCTGAAGTTGACGGATCCAGCTCAGAAGTCCCTGTTTTGCTTAGATATGTTTTTCCATGGCACCATCGAGGGCCTTGCCAAGAGAACGCATCTGCAACCAGCCCTTGATGACCGAGACATGTTCAAATATGTTTTCTTTGGACTAAACCCAGGTGTGTATGAACTGGGACCCCAGCAGCAACTCTTTGTGACTTCGCCTCCTCTATCTTGCGAGTGTGGGAACAGTTTCTCCCGTGTTGTCACTACCGCCCCCCTGGGTTCACATACCTCTGACCCAGCACTGAATCACATTGTGCTTGTGAGGCTGGTATCCAGAGGGTCTCTTGGGCCCCTTTCCTCCTGGTAAAACCCACACACCAGTGCTGCTGCCACATCTCCTGCTCCCTTTCCCCCATGGATGACAGACACGACCGTTCATCTCATGGACTTCATGTACAAATCCCAAACACCACCATTTAACAATTATTATGCCAGAAACATATCTTCCAAGGTTCAATTCCAGTTTAGAAAAGTCATTTCACGGGCAGTGGGGTGGGGGTTGGAGTGGAGGGACTAGAGAGAATTTCTCTTCCTCCTCCTCCTCCTCCTCCTTCTTCTTCTTCTTCATTTGTGCCCATAGTTATTGGCATTGATGAATCGGGGCACAGCCATCCACAATATGGCCAAATAATTTCACTGGAGAGGGTTTTATATAGCTACAGCTAAAATTCAATGAACTGATTCAGAAGACTCCATATAAAATATGACAGTGACTTCAAATGCCAAATCAATTTGGGGGGCTTGAAGGGACAGGGAGTGCGATTGTCCCCTCCCCCATGGTGAACGTGACTTTAACCACACAGTAAATTCAGAGGCATGGGGGTGGTGGAGGGAAGGTTACAGCGGGTGATTTAAGAGACTTCTCAGGAAAAATCAGTAAGTGGTTATAAACACCCAGGCTTAGAGAAGCTTGTGATGCTGAAGAAAGCCAGGGAGAAAAAGTTAGAAGGCTGTTCCTGAGGGCAACTGAGGGATAGGCAGTTTGAAAAATTCAAGTCTTAAGGAGCCCTGGTGGCCTTGTGGCTTAGCCATTAGCTGCTAACAGAAAAGCCAGCAGTTCGAACCCATGTAGGGACTCTTTAGGAAGGAAAAACGGGCCGATCTGCTCCCATAAAGATATGGTTTTGGCTAGCCGGTCTGACTCATAGCAACCCTGTGTACAGCAGGGACAGCCAGCTCCTGGGCCATCCTTACAATTGTTCCTGTCTTTGAGGCCATCGTTCAAGCAACTGTGTCAATCCATCTCATCAAAGACCTTTGTGTTTGTCCGGGTGGACTAGAGAAAAAATTTTCATAGACTCGCATATGAATATAAGGGAATGGTTTATGTACAAAACGAATGGAACATTGAGAAAGCATCCCAATCCAGTCCAGCCCAAGGTCATAAGTCTGATATTAGCTCATATGTCGGATACCAATCTATAGCATCTCCTTCCGACTCACAAAGTCACAGGCCAGTGGGTGCTGAGTCTGACACTGGCAGGGGTCCCCTCATGACTCCTTGTTTCCAGGGCTCAGGGTCTGTCAACAGCATCCAGTGGTGATAGAAGCAACTCAGCGCTGGCAGGGGTCTCCAATGGCCTCTCCAACTTCAGAGGTCTGCTTCCATCAGGGTAAGATCATGTGACTTCTCCTCTGGCTCCTTGACCGCTGCCATCTTGTCTTGTCCATGATTCATCGTCTCTGTGACTAACTCCCAACAACTGGGGAGATAGCTTCTCATCTCCACGAGGGAAATATCGAGAGATTTCCCAGAAGTCTCAGGAGAAAGTCATGCCCCACATGGAGGCCTCACTGGTTACTCAATGGCTATCTCCAGATTAACAGGCTAGACTCTACCCCTACATCTCAATCATGAAATTAACATAAACACATGACCGCCACAGCCTTCCTTTTTTTCGATCTTCTACTTTACTAAGCATGATGTCCTTCTCTCTCCAGAGGCTTGGTTTCTCCTGATACATGAGACAAAGTCTGGCCATGCTTGCCTCTAAGGAGAATTCTGACTGTATTTCTTCCAAGTCCAAGACAGATAGGCTAGCATCAAAGTCAGCCATTCAAACCCACAGCTGCTCTGAGGATGAGAGATGAGAGAGTGTGTTTGGCTAAGCATGGGTATTTGTAACCACTTAGTGAATTTTCAATTTTGAGCTGGAGGCTTCTTGACTGGTATAGTTTCAGGCCCAGGATGGACAATGGGAACAGCATAGGCTGCAGAGGTGGACAAATCCAAGGTCAGTAGGTCAGGGTTGTCCCTGGAAAGGACACTGAATTTATTTTTAGAAATATAAATTCAGAGAACAGACTGTGGATTCCTGAAATTGACAGGAAATATGGTAGGTCATTGATTCAGATCCTCTACTTGACCAACTATGATGTTCTTCTCCAGGAACTGGTTTCTCCTGATAACATGTCCAAACTATGTAAGAGTAAGTCTCATTATCCTTGCCACTAAGGAGCATTCTGGCTGCACTTCTCCCAAGACAAATATGTTTGTTCCTTTGACATCCTATAGTACATTCAATTTTCTTCTCTAGCATGACAATTAAAATGCATAATTGGTCTTCTTTATTCCATATCCACCTTTCACATGTGTATGGTGCCATGGAAAATACCATGGCTTGGGTCAGGTGCACTTCAGTCCACAAAATAACATCCTTGCTTTTTAAGACTCTATAGGGGTCTTATGCACAACTCATCTTTTTATCTCTTGAATGTAGCTTCCATGAGCACTAGAAAAAACAATTTCTAGAAAGGGACATCATGCTTAGGAGAAGGTCAATAAAACAAAGAGAAAGCCTCCATGTGATGGATTGATGACACAACAATGGATTCAGATAACAGTAATGGTGAAGCTGGCACAGAGGCACATTCAACAAGGTGTCATGAATCCAAGTTAACAGCTCCATGCCATCTGGCTTGTAAATGTGAGAAGCTATTATGGCTCGAGATTTGGTCTAGCTCCTTGTCATATTTGTTAATAGTAGATACCAGAATGGCCAAAGAGCTGGGTTAACCTCATAAGACCTGGTCATCGATGAGGATGTCCTTGAATCCCACAATGGGCCTGCTCTTTAAAAGAGAAAACCAAAATTGGAACTCACTGCCATTTAGTTGATTCTAATTCATAGTGAGCCTGGAGGAGAGGGTGGAACTGCCCTGGTGGGTTTCTGAGACTATAACTCTTTATAGGACTAGAAAGTTCCTCCTCTCCTTTTTTTGAAGGCTCTTTCTTTCTGGTGGTTTCAAACTGCTGATCTTGTGGTTAGCAGCCCAACTCACAGCCACTATGCCACTAGGGCACCTCCAAAAGAGAGGGGAGGGGTTAATGTGGCCACAAGTAAAGAGATAGGAGACCCTTTCTATACTAGGTTGGTTGAATAATGAGTGCCCCAATTGATGTATGTCTAACTTGAAATGTGACTTCCTTAGACCATGGCATTTTTTAAGCGTAATTAGTTAAGATGAAGTCAAGCTTGGTTCCACCACTTGTTCATTTCATCATACTGTGGTAGCTTGTCTGCTGCTATGATGTCAAAAAATATCCCACCAGGATCTCAAAGACCAGTTGGTCATTCTTGGTGGACTCATTTCAAGGGAGCATACAGATGAAGATACACTATCACAAGTCCATAAGCACAACTGTATGGCGATAATATATAAAAATTACAGCATAGTCACAGTAAATAGGCATGGTAGGAGAGAGGATGAAATAAAGGAGTCAGGCATATTTTATGGTAGCATGCTCACCTCCTGGATGGCTATGATCTCAATAGCCAGATCTGTACAGAGAGCAGGAGGAAGAGAGAAAGACTATATTTCTGACCAAGGCTTATATGTACTTAGGGGCATGCAAGTCCCCATGATTACAGGTAATCATGTATGCCACAGGAAGGGGTTATACCATAGGCAATATAGCAACAGGAGGGGGACAAGATCTAGGAATGTACACAGAATCAGAAGAGAAGGGATTAGGGGGTGTACAGGGTGGGCAGATCCTGTATTCAAGATGGTCGTTGAGTGTCCTTGAGTGGACTTGACGTTTACTCTGGGCACTCTTGGGAAACAATCACTATCCTTAACAAATGTGAGTTCCACCTACGGTGGGATAAACTATAGTGTCTGACTGCTGTGGATGGCTGATGCTTTCAGGGAGAAAACTTCTAAGCATCTTGCTTCCAGTGTGCTACAAACATTTATTAGGTGTTGCAAGTGGTGTCCTAGGTCAGACATATATCTGGGGGAGAGCAACTGGGGGAAAGCCTTTTTGTAGGAAACAAAACGAAAGGCAACCTACTTCTGAAAATTCGCTAGTGGAAACTTCATGGATCACGGAATCAGGTCGAAGCCTCCGATTCATTTTCTGTGGATGCATCTTCAGGCATAGCTGATAACTGAAGAAGGACATCATGTTTGGGAAACTAGAGGGCGGCAAAAACAAAGGATTATCTCGATGTGATGGGTTGACACAGTGGACTCAGACATTACCAGTGACCATGAAGATGGCATGTTCTTGCACAAGGAATCACCATGGATCCCAGTCAACTTGATGGCAAGTACCAATAGCAATCTTTTGGGGTGGTCATTGAGCTTACTGGGACTCATTCCTCTAGACTGCCTTTACTCAGTCATTTTTGGTTAAGTTAGCGGATTTTCTCCACCAACCACACTGTGCTCATTAATACACGTTTCCTATGGTTGGGGTCTAAGGCACATGACCCTCCCTCCAGAGGCTGTGATGAGTAGGGTCAAGCTCAACCGGCACAACCTGCATCATCCTCACTTCAAGATTGGGTCCAGCATTCAAGGACTTGGACTGTCCTGACCTCCCAGCTTAGCATCTGTACACTCTAAGGATTCCCATCCACATTGCAGGTATGTGACCTGTGGAACAAACAACTGGTGCCTCACCTGGGAGAAAGGTGGGCTCCTTGTGCAGGGATGGGCTAGAGAGGACTTCCCTTAGTGGGTGGTGAGAAAATGTGTGGGTGCTACTTCTGCATGGACTGTTACCAGAGCAGCAGGCTAAGAGTGACAGGTCCTCCAGGGAAGGTCCCTCATTGAAATGTGTCCTGGTGGCCCAGATCTGCCTGTTCCTGAGAAGGTCCCAGGGCCAGCTGGCCTGAATGCTTTCCTTCAGAATGATGCCTCCCCGCTCCTTTGCAGAAGCCTTGAGACTTCGGGGGTGGACAGCCTGGCCCCTGGGAATATGTTCTCGAGCATTCGGAGCTGATTTTAAACCACAAACACGCTGCAGTTGGTCATCACAGAAATAATAGTACAACTTCAAAAGAGCCAGGCCCCAAAGAAAGGGTATTATTAATGGCAAACAATTTTTAAAGGCCTATTAAAGAGCCTCGAGTCTAGTGGAAAAAGCCAGGAAATGGGAACAAAATTAGCATTATTATAGCTTTTCATGGTAACTTAATCTTGGTGCTTTTTTTATGGTGGTTTAAAAAAAGAGCCAGAAAGAGAAAACCTAGCTGATAACAATTTATCCAACCCAATACATTTCCCATCCCAAACGCACCTGCCATTGTGGCTGTATTTAACATGCTTTCTTGCTAGAGCCGGGTGGCTGTTGCTGCCTCACAAGGCTAATGGAGAAAGCAGTGCTTTATGAGGACCAGTAAATAGTGGGAGCTCTTTGTGATTCTTTTTTCAGAAAAGGGTGCAATTTAAGGGCCAGGAGTCATGCTTATTCATTTCCATCTTGATAATCCCAGCCTTCCCAGAATCCCCCACTGCAGAGCTGCCCAAGGAAGATGCCAGGAGAAGACGCTGCACATGGGGTTATTGGTCTTTCCGGTCACAGTGACAAAGAGCTTTCTTGAAGGGCGAGGCCCCCTTCGGTATATGGTCTTCTGCCCTGTGTCTGTCTGTCTCTTTGCCTCCTTTCATGAAGACATCGATCATGTCGCATTAAGACCACCCCACAACAGCAAAAACAAAGAAAAAGAGGAAGCCCCTCCAGGCGAGGAATCAACGCAAAGACTGCAGCCCTGGGCTCAGACATGACAACAATTGGGAGGCTGACACAGGGCCAGCGAGTGTATCTTTCTGTTGTGCAGGGGATCGCTGTGCTCAAACAGGCTGACAACAACTCTAGTCTGACCTCGTGCTAACCCCTGCCATCTTCCAAGATTCCATTTTTTCCTGTTAGCAGTTCTACACGTACAACAGGAGCCTGCTTTTACTTACATACAAATACAAAGTACATATTTATGTCCAAAGCAGACAAAACTTTACACCGAGATTCTGTTTCAAATGGAGTCACAGTCTCGGGTCTCCGGAGGACTTCAACATTATCTTCTGGGGAGTCAATTCAACGCATCACCCGAGCTCCCAACGGCAGTCTCCAGAATGCTAGGCCGCATATGACGCTGGGTAGCACCCATCGATGCACACCCTTCGGATTTGACTCGGTTTGTGCACCTATTGATTTATGACTGTTGGCCATCTTGGTTTGGATGCGTGGGGCAAGGGGGACTGACATGGTTTTTCACATGAAGGCTGGTGTGAGGCAGTGCCGATGTCATCAATCTGATTCTGACTCACGGTGGCCCTGCGTGCCAGGATAGGACTGCTCCACTGGGTTTCCAAGGGCTGGTTTCTTGCCGGGATGCAGTTTGCCAGCTGGGTTAGGTTGGGCTGTCTAGAGAACCAAACCAATGACACTGCGCTATGGACCAAAAAGTTTATATCAAGAAGTCATTCCATCTCCAGAAGGCTATGTTAGTCTGGGTGGACTACAGAAACAAATTCATAGATACTCCTATGTGTGTAAGACAGAACTTTATATCAAAGAGTCATTAAGTATTTAGAAAACATCCCTTCCCAGTCCAAATCCAAACCCTAAGTCCAGTACCTGTCAATGAAATAGTGTATTCCTCTTTCAGATTCATGCAACACATGCAGTGATACCAAGTGCAGGAAGATCACAGGACAGTGGGTGGAAAGTTTTGTGGATCCAGTGGCAGTGGAAGCATCTCAGCACTGGCAGGGGTCTCCATCCATGTGGTTTCTCCAGATCCAGGGCTCTGGCTTCATCAGCATAGCTCCATGTGGGTTGTCAACAGGAATGTCTTGCAGCAAGAGAAGTCAAGAGTGTATCTGGCCTTCAGTGAGCTATTTATTTCCTTCCAGTCTCTAACTGAGGGTATTAAGCTGGGACCTGATTGACTGGCTAGACTCCACCCCTTGGCAGGTTGACAGGAAATTATGTAACCGCCACAAAGGGGTATCTTCCCAGCTGCTGCTAAGTCTGATGCTAGCTGGGACCCTCTTCAGACTCCTGTAGCTGCAGGCTGGCCATGCAGAAAGGTAAAGCGGGAAGCAGGAAGAGTACACAGGCTGGTGGGTGCAGAGTCAGGGGGATCCAAGGTCGGTGGAGTTCAGATGGATGCCCCCTCTCCCCTGGAGGCATAGAGTCCCAGCAAGCAAGATGGCAGAAGGGCAGAGAAAGGAAGTGCCCAATGTCCCTCATGCTTTCACAAAAAAGCTTCTGACCCAAAGGAAGCATCATCAGGCTCTGACCCAATTGAAACGTTGAGCCTCACCCCAACCTTTATCAAAGAGTGGATAGTTGGCATTATCCCTAGACAATCCCCAAGACTTGACTCCCAATCTGCTAGCAGGCTTCTAGAGCAGGGTGAGCTACGGGCAGGAAGGTCCCTCTTATCTGCTGTGCAGAAGAATGGGTCAAGATGCCTCTTGAATCCCAAGACACCTCTCTGCATTTCCCAAAGCATCACCCTGCATCCTGGTGATTCTGGATAGAGACACCGATTCCCATCTCATCCCCAGCATGAGTCAGGCCTGAAGATCATAGGCATTAGCACCCCCATGAGATCAGCACCCAGTGAGGCCCTGGAGCTGGTGGGAAAAAGACCAGCCTCATTGACTTTGACTTTTGGGAAAGGTCCCTTTTTGCTCTCAAAGGTCTCTCTGAGAATCTTCAGCAGGTCTGGACTGATGCCGGATCATGAACTCATCACTTCCTGCCCCTTCTTGATACCTTTTGTTCTTCCCCACTCCTGTGTTTGCAAATAACCATATGCAGACGTCACATGGGGACCAAGCCAGGGTCTTGTCAATCCCTTCACAGGCATTCAACAGGTAGGTGGTGACAAAGGAGAGCAGAAGCAATGAGAACACTTGAATTATGAGGTTCGCAAACAACACGGACTGGACTGTGGACTTCCAGAATGAACCAACCTGACTTGGAGGAAATACAGCCAGAAAGCTTCTGAGAAGGGAGATTGGCGGTGGGCACCATGGGTCTCTGCAAGTCTATTTCCTGATGTCAGGCAGAGCAGTAAGTCCATCAATAGCATTCTGAGTTTGGCCTCTGCTTGCTCCTCAGACCTAGTCATGATCCTCCTGGTCACACAGGATGGCCATCTCTACAAGTGTTTCATGAAGGGAGACCCGTGAAAAGCAGGCAGAAGACACGTGTGCCATGTCCAAACCAGCTCACCCACTTCTTGGGGGCCCCTGCGTCACTGACTCTCCTCATTCTCCACTACCTGCCGGGGTCTCCATGTAAGTCAAGCATAAACCTCTCATTGTGTTAACTCGCTGCCAGCGGATCGGTTCTGACTCAGGGCATCCCGTGGATTACAACGCAGAACTGTCCCATGGCTTTTCCTGGCTGTCATTTTGACAGAAGCAGATCTCCAGGCCTTTCTACTGCATTGCTGCAGGGTGGGACGTAGCTGCCAAACTTTACACCCTAGACAAAAATAACAATGTTGACAATGTTGACGCTACATAAGACGAGACCAAATGAAGTGAAGCAGTGCCATGAGATACAATCTGGCTGGTAACACCCCATGGGTTTCCAAAGTTACACATCTTTATAGGAACAGACAGCCTCATCTTTCTCCCACCGACTGGCTGGTGGTTTTGAACTGCTGATTTTGCCTTAACGCCTAACCCACTGCATCATGCGGGCTCCAGTACACCACCTAGCCCCTTTTTTTATTGTGTGGAAGCCCTGGGAATCTTTTGCTGCAAATGGCAGGGAGTAGCTTGCTGATACTGCTGGGGACCCTGCAAGATCCCTCATTTCCCAGTAAGGGGTGCTGTTCTTCCGTGAACAGAACCACTCCCACCCCTCACCACTTTTACGGGCTGTGTGCTGATCCTGGTCAGGGGGAGGCTGTACCACTTTTCTAGCATCTGGTCTAAGTCTCTGGGAAGTCACAAATGCTTACGTGCTTGGCTACAAACTAAGAGGCTGGGGTTCACCCAGAGTGGCCTCAGAAGAAAGGTGGGTAACCTATTTCCAAGACAAGCCATCGAAGGAACTGCCTGGAGCCCAGTTTTACCCCGACACAGGGGGACACCATGAGTGTCCCTCACCTAGAGGAGGAGAAGACATTGTCCCTGCACCATCATCCATGGAAGGCCCCGGGCACCCAGCAGTGCCCACTACGAGTCCACCAGGACCCCCTGATGAAAACAGGATAAGAAGGGTGTCACAGCAGGTGACCTTGAAAGAATGCCTTCTGGGGACCAAACTCACTGCCATCGAACCGGGGTGGCACTGCCCCTGTGGGTTTCTGAGACTGTGACTCTCTCCCAAAGAGCAGCTGGTGGATTGGAACTGCTGACCTCACAGTAACCACTCAGTCACCAGGACGCCTCTCCTGAGGACCCAAAGATCAGATTCCCATAGGGGCCCTGAGTGAAACCACCACCACCACCAAAAAAAAAAAAAAAACCATCCAATTGAAGGCAACAAATGATTTTTTTTTCTTTAATCTTCACCCAAGATTATGGCTGAGAGCTTAACGTATGTGTTCGAAGCTAGAGGTGCTTCTGAAAAATAAAATAAAATAAAACCGAGGACATGCTTATTGGAATAGGGAGAGGCAGATCTATAAGCCTGGGGAGGTTCATGTCTCTGCTGCACAATTAATTGGCTTTTTTCGGAATCCTTTCTCCCTTTGCTGAGGTAGAAAGCAGGCACTCTGGAGGCTTTTGTGAGCTGACGGAAAACCTAGTTAACCCTGCCTGGCCCCACAACAAGGCTCTCTCTGAACTTGCCCCAGGACTGCAGCACCCCTCACCTCATGGTGACCCTCCATTAGCATACGGAAAGCCTTTCAAAGTGACTTCTAAGCTGCCACCACCCTCTCAGAGCTGCTGACAGCCTTCTGACTTTCCGCTCCAGCCTGCACTTCTGAATGGATTCTGTCGCCAGCCTCTGAAGACTGGCTTGGAACTAAGAAACTTCTGGAAACTTCCCACTATTCCTGTAAATTATTCTAGAGACCCACTGCCCTGACTCTCCTCAGTCACCACCACCATCTGGCTCCTACCGGTTGCTGTCTGGTCCTTTTTTAACCTCTGGTGTCTCCTAGTAGAACTCCTCAAGCGTCCATGCCTGAGTTTGGGGAAGGAGATCACCAGGCCTTTCTTCCGAGACACCTCTGGGACTCCACCCTCTAACCTCTTGGTCAGCAGCCTGTTAACCTGTGAACTATTCACACCACGGGGGAATCTTATTGCTGCTGTTGTTGTCCAGGACAGGGGGGAGGGGGATGCCCCTACTTCCCACCCCAACACCGGGTGGTCCATTGTGGTGGAACCGAACAGCTACATAAGGCTTTCTGGGCTAGACTCTGTGCAGATGGAGCCATTGAGGGGGTTCAAACTGCCACCCTCCTTCCAAGGACGACGACGTTCCACTGAAAACAGCTCCCAGTGGGTAGCAGGGCTCTGGTAGAAGGAAAGTCAGAGTCTGTTCATGGACACCAAGTAGCTCTGTGAGTAGACCTGTCCGTCACAACTAGAAATCTAAGCCCCACTCCTAAGATAAGGCAGACCCAGCAAGGCAGGTGAAACAAGCCGTTGTAACTCTGAGCTCAGAAAAGGCCAGAGGATGGGACCATGAAATCATTCTGGAAGAGTCTCAAATATTTGAAAGTAGATAATAGCACTTCTAAGTAACCCATGTGTCAAAGAAGAAATATAAAAAGAAAATGAGATAAGATTTTAAAGGAAAACATTAGCATTTGTGAGAGGATCCTGATGTGATACTTAAGGAGAAATTTATCACGCAGTGAAATAACCCCTAGTGGCGTTTGGCTCCTCGCTGCAAAGTCAGCAGTTTGAATCCATGAGCTGCTCCAAGAGAGAAAGATGTAGCTTTCTGTTCTCATACAAAGTGTGTAGCCTTGGAAACCCTCTTAGGGTGCCCAGGAGGCCGAGCTGTCTGAAAGGCAGAGGGTTGGGTGGGTAAGGCAAAGTGGATCCAACCACTTTATTTTTAAAACACTTTTATTGGCATATAGCTCATATGGCATATCATTCGATCGTTCAATCATGTTGAAAGAGAGTTGTACAATCATCCCCACAATCCATTTTAGAGCATTTTCTTCTTTCTCGTACTATGATTATCAGCTCCCCATGTATCCCCAACCTCCCCTGCCATTCCCTCGGAGAAACCAGTACTTCCGTCACTGTCTCCATCATTTGACCTAGCCTGGACTTCACATGCAGAAAACATACCAAGAGCTAAACAAAACAAAAAAGGCCAACAACAGCAACCAAATAAAACAGAGGAAAAATCGCGATGGAAAAGAAAGCAGAAAATAACAACAAAGAACTAATTTTAAATGGGTCAAAAGGAAGATCAAATGACTAATTGCACCTGCAAAAATCCACTTTCCAAGGCACTCTGCATGTTAGCAAGGCTGTTCACGTCCCTGATCTATGGCAAAGGAAATTCACCAGAGGATTCATTCCTATTTCTCCTTCTCTTCCCCCCACCCTTTTGGTATATCAATCATACTTCAGTTAAAAATAAAAAAAGATAAGGCCCAAAGAGGCTCTTTGTTGGCTGAATTTGGTTGCTCCCTCAGCCAGCCCACCCACTTCCTCTGTGGTCATCTGCACATGGCAGAGAAATGTGCCTGAAACAACCAATGCAAAGAGAAACAGAGAACAGAAGGCAGAATTGAGATTGGATTCTAGGACTCCTTCATGTACCTGGATCCAGCAGTGCCTGAAACCCTCCTAAAATCAGTGCTCACAGGGACAATGCATGTGTGTGTGTGCTCATGTGTGTGAGTGCATACCCTCGTATATGGGTGCCGGCACACTTAGCCTATCAGGTGTGAGTTTTCAGAATTGCAAACAAAAAATACCTTGTAACAATGAGGTTACACTTTGAATTGTAACTGCAATTAGTGAGTCAAAATCACCAGCCAGTCTGGCTAAGAAAGATGAGACTTACCTTTCCAGTAGAGATTTGAAGCCTGGGAAATCCACAGGGACCAGTTTTACTCTGTCCTAGTGGCTCCAGGGGAGGAACAATCGTGAGCATGACCCAGGACTGGGCAGTGTTCTGTTCTGCGTAGGGTCGCTATGGGTCAGAACCGACTGAATAGCACCTAGCGACTACACACCATCCTGAGTATCAGAGTCGACTCCATGTCAGGGAGTTGGAGGAGTTTGGGACTCTGCTTTGTTTCTGTGTTTTCACAGTCGGCCAGATGGAGAGGCCCTTGGTCATCAGCAAGTGTCTAGGGGAGGGGCTGGTTTCCAGGTGACAGGAGGGAGGAAAGATGCCTGGCCCTGTGCGGTGAGGGGGTGGGTGTGGGGAGGGGGCGTGGCCTGCAGTGCCTGTGCACTGGGCTGTTTCGGGAAGTCACGGTCAGTTGCGCATCTGCTGCGGAGGAATATTTTTAGCGGCAAATAGAGTGGTTTGCAAATAAACAAACGCCCGGAACAAATCCCAGTGAGCAGAGCAGAGGGCGGGTGCTCGCCATCAAACTAGGTCAGCCTCTCGCACAGCTGCTTCGGACAGTTTGCTCCCGAAGGTGACCCGCAGGTGCTGCCTCCTTTCCCCACGAGTGAGCCATCTGTGCTGCGAGAGGCCCAGGTCGGTCCGCAACTCTTAACCTAACTGCCTGCCTATGGTACACGCCCAGCCTGGCCCTGACCCCAGAGAGAGGGGATTCTCGGCGCCCCTTCAGTTCAAATGCGCTGATCCTACCACCCGGGGGCAAGAAGGGGAGGGGGCTGGGCCAGGATCCGGGTGGTAGAATTTTCACCTTCTACGTGGGAGACTCCAGTTTGAGTCCCAGCCTCAGCACCTCTTGCGACAGATGTAGCCACCACCTTGGGTGTGGCTGTGACGCTGTGATTTCAGTCATGTGTCCAGACTTTCACAAGGAAGAATGGTGTGTGAGACTGAGTTGACTACAGAAACAATTCCAGGGACACTCATATATATGGAAGAAAGAGTTTTATCTCAGAGTCATGGTATGTTAAAAAAAAAATCCCAACCCAGTCCAGATCAAATCCCTAAGTTCAATATGAGCCCATAAGTCCAATACTGGTCCATAAATCCTTCTTCAGACTCGCTCCAAAGCATCCTGCAATGATGCACAGGGCAGGAAGATCACAGACCGGTGGGTGCAAAGTCTTGTGGATCCAGTGTGGGTGGAAGCATGTCTGAGCCGGCGAGGTCTCCACAGGGCTCCTCCAGCTCTGAGTGTGGCCCTTCCACAGGAAGGTAGAGCAAGTCCCCCTCACTTTCTACAAGTAAGGGTTGTGTCATCTGCATATCCCAAAGATATGCAGATTGTTAATAAGTCTCCCTCTGGTCCTGGTGCCATCTTCTTTTTCAAAGAGTCAAGTTTCTCTGGTGATTTGCTCAACGTGCAGGCTGAATCAGTGTGGTGAAGAGATCAACGTCAACCTTGATATAGACCTTTCCTGACTTTAACTATGCAGTATCCCTGTGACTAGGCCGAGTGACTAGAGAAACAGATCCAGCAGCAATCATAAATTTGTAAGAAAGAGCTTTATTTCAAGAAGAAATTACATATCAAGTAAATATCCCAGTCCAATCCATAAGTCTGATAATAGTCCACAGCAGTGGTTCTCAACCTTCCTAATGCACAACTCTCATGTTGTAGTGACCCCCCCCAACCACAAAATTTATTTGTTGCTACTTCATAACTGTAATTTTGCTACAGTTATGAATCGGATGACCCCTGTGAAAGGCTCTTTCGACCCCCACAGGGGTCGCAACCCACAAGTTGAGAACCGCTGGTCCATACGTCCTTTTAAGACTCACACAGTCCATGCAATGATGCAGAATGCAGGAAGATCACAAGCCGGTGGGTGCAATTCATATGGATCCAAGATTGGCGGGAAACATCGCAGGTGTCCAGTGACTCTGAGGGTGGCCATCAAACAGGAAGATCAAGGCAGAGAGAGAGAGAAGCCAGCCTCAGGAGAGCTATACATCTTGGTCCCGCTCTCAAGGGAGATCATCCGGCTTCATGAATGACAGCTTGTACTCCACCCAAATCTCCTTACTGGTACCATGTTGGCATAAAAGTCCTAACTATCACAATACCCTTGCTGCTTGCACAACTGCCATTTGATCCATATACAGGTTTCAAATAAGCACATTGAAATATTCTGGAATTCCTATTCTTCTCAAGGCTGCCCATTGCTTGTTGAGATCCACACAGTCCAATGCCTGGGTCTTTTGATTGGTATTCTCTGCATGCAGCCAAAATCCATCTGCCATCCGCAATGATACCCTTTCTTACACCTCTTCTGAATCCGGCTTGAACCTTTGATAAACCCCTGCCAATTTACAATTGCAAACATTGTTAGATGATCTTTAGGAAAATTTCACTTGCATGTGATATCAATGATATGGTTCTAGAATTTGTGCATTCGGTTGAGCCATCTTTCTTTGGAAGGAGTACAAAGACAGATCTCTTTCGGTCAGTTGGGCAGCTAGTCGTCTTCCAAATTGTTTGGCCTGGACAAATGAGTGCTTCCAGTGTGTCACTAACTTGTTGAACATTGCAGTTGGTATCCTGTTATTCCTAGAGCCTTGTTTCTGATGGATGCCTCAGTGAAGTTTGAACTTCTTCCTTCAGTCCCATTGGTTCTTGATCATATGCCAGTTCTTGAAAATGGTTGAATGCCGACTAGTTCTTTTTGGTACGATGGCTATGTTATTTCCATCTTCGTTTGATACTCCTTGCACCATTTAATATTTTGTCCATAGAATTTTTTCAAGATGGCAAAATTCAAGGCTTGAATTTATTCTTGAGTCCCTTCAGTGTCAGATATGTTGTGTGTGCTGTTCCATTTTGCTTTTCTACCTCTGGATCTTTGCACGTTCATGGTAATATTTGACTTTGTCTTTTTGAGCTACCCTTTGAAACATTCTATTCAGCTTTTGGACTTCCTCCTTTCTTCCCTTTGCTTTAGTTTATATATGATTGATAGCAAGTTTCAAAATGTCTTCTGATATCCACTTTGGTCTTTTCCTTCTTTTCCCTCTTTTTAGTGGCCCTTTGCTTTCTTCATGAATGATGATCTTGATGTCCCCCCACAGTTCATCAGGTCTTCTGTCATTAGCATTCAGTGCCTCGAATCTGTTCTGGAGATGTTCTCAAAATTCAAGGCTGTATTTTGGTTCTCGTGGCCTTGTTTTAATTTTCCTCAGCATCAACTGAACTTACCTATGAGCTGATGAGTTGATGGACTTTTCCACAGTCAGCCCTGGCCCTGCTCTGGCTTCAGCTGCTGATATTGCACTTCTCCACGGTCTCTTCCCACAGATGGAGTCACTTTTATTCCATCTTGGGATGTTTGTGTGCATAGTCACCGTTTGTGTTGGTGAGAAAAGGTATTTGCAGTGAAGAAATCATTACTCTCACAAGATTCTATCCTGTGATCTCCACTTTGTTTAAATCACCACATCCTTATTTTCTAACTGTTGTTCTTTCCTCTATTTTCAACTTTGCATGCCAAGTGCCAATAACTATCCATGCATCTGGATTGCATGTTTGATGGATTTGCAACTGAGGATGCTGTTAGATTTCTCAGTAGCTTTATTGGTTGGTGCATACAAACTGAGTAATATTTGTACTGACTGGATATCCTCATATGTGGATAGATGTTATCCTGTCATGGACAGTTTTATCCTTTCAGGTAGTGTGTTAGTCCGGGTAGACTAGAGAAACAAATTCATAGACACACATATGGATATAAGGGTAAGGCTTATATACAAGAGGAATGGGACATTGAGAAAGCATTCCAACCCAGTCCAGTTCAAAGTCATAAGTCCTATATTAACCCATATATATATATATGCCCGATACCAGTCTATAAAGTCTCATTCTAACTCAAGAAGTCACAGGTCAGAGGGTGCAGAATCCCGGCGCTGGCAGAGGTCTCCCCATGACTCCTGGCTTCTACCCCCATCATTATGGTCAGCTCAACTTTGAGAAGACAGATCTTCCTCCATCGTATTTTGAGTACCTTCTGATCTGAGACTTCATCTATAGCAGTGGTTCTCAACCTGTGGGTCTCAACCCCTTGGCTTCCAGGACTCAGGGTCCATCAACAGCATCCAGTGGTTGAGAACCACTGCCCTATTAGAGACACTCTCGCAATGCTCTGCTTTTTGTGAGGGTCTAGTATCTGACAAGGTTTCATGACCATTTCCAACGTTTTCATTGACTAATTCCCCAGATGAGAACAGCCTGGTCCTTCTTCGTAGTCTGTTCTCAGTCTGGAAGCCCTCCTGAACCCTGTTGACTTTGGGTGACCCTGCTGGGATTTGAAATACCAGTGGCATGACTTCTTACATCAGAGCAGCACACTCAAACCACCACAGTACAACAAGCTGGCAGAGAGGTGATGGACTCAATCCCAATGTACTGTAAAGCTCAACAATGCACTGGGAAGACCAAAGAGCAATTGATGCATTTGAATTGAAGAATGTTGATTTCCAGAAACACAAACAAATCTATCTCAGCAGAAATACCATCAGGTTGTTCCTGAGAAGTGGGGAATATGACATTTCATCTTGTGCACTTCGGACGTGTCTTCAGGAAGGCCCAGTCCCTGGAAAAGGATGTCGTGCTTGGTAAGGGGCGGGTCAGAGAAATAGAGGAAGGCCTTCCAGGAGATGGACTGAGGCAGTGACTGCCACCATGGGCTCAAACAGAACGATTGTGGGCATGGCACAGCCCCGACCCTTGCTTCCGTTGTGCACAGGGTCGCTATGAGTTGGAACCCATGTTCGCTTGTGCATGGGGTCGTTATGGGTTGGAACACACTCAATGGCATCTACGCAATAGACACAAACTCTCAGACAGGAAACGAGAAATGGGTCCATTCCTGATGTGGCCACACGGGGGAGCTCCCCAGGGGCTGTTGTACCTGAAAAGGAATTCCTGGTAACTACAGCCTGGGGAACCTCACCAAGAAAACTTGATTTTAGCAAGATGTCTTCTAGTCCACCCCGGCCTCTTCTTGCTAGCATGCGGGTGCAGGAGAGCAGTCACCGGACGCTATGAGTCTTCTCAGAGCACCCTCTTGGGATGGGAGGCGCTCTGTCCTATGCGATCCCGGGGTGTCAGTGAATCCCCGGAGCGGCTCCTGCATTTCACACGGGGGATTTTCAGGAAGTAATCTGAAAGATCCAGAAAGCAGGTGCAGCGACCATGGACAATGGAGGCTTTGCCGCTTCGAAGCTGGGATTGTCCTTTCCCGATGGTTTCTGAAGGAAACCACTATGGCCTCCCGGCCCACATCTGCCTTTTCCATTCGTGTTGGAATTGGTTCTCTTTCCTCCTTTCCCTCGCTTTATTTTTTATTATTATCATTTTGCCAGGGACTTTGGATCATTCCAAGATTGCCGGTAATGACAGACTATAATTAAGCTTGAAACCGATTTTTTTTTTTCTTTCAGGAGCAGGAAGAATCCGCTCCCGGCGCCTCCAGATTGCCTGGGTTGTAATTTGCGGGGCTGTCACAAAGGGGTCCTTTTTCCGCATGGTGCGCCGGGATGATCAGCTAGGCGCCCGAGTTGAGGGGTGTGCGCCTCGCCCCGCACTGTCTCTGCCGCGAGCAGAATGGACGCTTAAATAGCTAAGTATAGCTTGAAACTGATTACAGGCCAGATCGAGCTATTGTGCATCATCAGTTGTCATTGTTGATGCCGCTAGTGCTCTGGGAATGTTTCTCTCTGTCACCGGCTCTGAGCTGGTTTCTAGGACAGGAGGGAAACAGGCCCGGGGGTTGGGGGAGGGGGGCTGCAGACAGAATGACTTTCCTGGTCTGTTTCAGGTGTGACTTGCAAGCCAAGGAAGAGCTCCTTGACAGGCCTTTGAAAATGACAGGGAGACAGGCTTCAGCCACTCCCTCTGCAGCCTGGGTATTTCTCAGGCTCATCTCCAATGAAGAGGCCTGAGGCTGGGACGCTGCCCTCACTGGCTGGGGGAATTTTAAGCCAGGGTCTCCACTTCTCTGGCCTTAGTTTTCTCATCTGTACAACAAGGACTCCTCAAGATGGTTCCCAAGGTTTATATACAAGAGGAATGGAACATTGAGAAAGCATCGCCCCCCACCCCCCAACCTAGCAGTCCAGTCCAAGCTCACAAGTCTGATATTAGCCCCTATGTCTGATACCAGTCTATAAAGTTTTCTTCAGATTCACGAGGCACATGCAATGACACCAGGACAATCACCGGCCAGTGGGGGCAGTCTTTTGTATCCAGTGGTGGTAGAAGCATCTCAGCACTGGCAGGAGTCTCTATGTGACTTTTCCAGCTTCAGAGGTCTGGGTCCATCAGGGTGAGCTCATGTGGCTTCTCCCCTGACTCCTCCAGTTCCCAGGACTCAGAGTCTATCTGCATGCTGCCATGTTGCCTTGTCAATGGAGGGTTTCCAAAAGACTCCTTATCCCTCCTCTTTGACCAGCGCTGATGGCATCATGCATCCACGAGCGACTCCATGGAAGAACGCGTCGACTTTCTGTTCCCATGAAGAACGACTGTCTCGGGGACCCTCGGGGGCAGCCCTGCCCTGCCCTGCAGCGTAGCTCTGAATGGGAGTCAACTGAAGGACAGTGGGCTTTTATTTCATATCTAATCTCTATTCTATTTGCCACATGCGTGTGTCTAAGGCATATGTATCATTCTGTACCTGCCGTTCATATTATATCTGTGTGTGCCTGTGTGTGTTACTCTTTAGTAGGAGGCAATAGACTGGGCTCATAGCATGTTGCTGTTTTTGCAGGTTTGGGAGTCAGTCCCGCCTCACAGCAGCCTTCTGCAAACATGGCCACCCAGCCCTGCGCCCTCCTCCCAGGCCGGGCTAGGCCGGAGCCCATTGCTGCAGCCACTGTGTCTGAGCCTTTCATTGAGGGTCTTCCTCTTCCCCACTGCCCCTCCACTTTACAGACCACAATGTGCTTTGCCAGCCACTGGCTCTCCTCAGAACCGGAGCTCCCTAGGGGAGAGAGCGTCTCACCATCCTGGAATCTCAGGACTCGCGAGTCCAATTTGTCTGTTCTCCAATCATCTTTCCCAGCACCAGAAGCTAAGTTTTGTGGTCATTCTTAATGGTTGTTGAGCCTTCACATACATGCACCCTAAAGGCACCACCGTGGTGTGGATTCCAACCTCCAGAAGCCCGGTAGGACCCAGTCGACCTGCCCCTTTGATTGTCCGAGGCGGTAAACATTATGGGAGCAGAAGAAACTTCTCCTTCAGAGTAACTGGTAGATTTCTTTATTGTTTTTGTTTTTTTGGGGGGGGCATCACTGCCCTCTGGTGGTCGTGGGAGCTACCCAGTGTCGCTCCTGAGAGCCGCCACTGGATTTGAACCGCCAAGCCCACGGGCCGCCGTCTCGCACTCAACCACTGACGCCACCGGGGTTCAGCCCGTAACTGGTGGATTTGAACTGCTGACCTTCTGGTTCACAGACTAACAAGGAACTCGCTGTGTCCCCAAAGTGAAAAGCTCAACCTCCTTGCCATCAAGTCAATTCCAAGGTACAGCACCCCTATGGAGCAGGACCGAACTGTCCCCTGTGGGGTTCTGAGATGGTCAGTCTCTGAACAGAGGAAAATCCCTCATTTTTCTCCCATGGAGCAACTCCTGGCCTAAGATTCGCTGTCGAACTGCTGACCTTAAGATTCGCAGCCCAGCGCATAACCACTATGCCACCAGACAATTGAAAATACCCCCGCTTGAGTGGGTGCATCTAGGTCCTCCAAGCGGCATCCTTTCTCCTCAACACTCAAAGGAGATGGACCCAAATGTGATTTGTCATTTGATTTCTGGACGGCTGCTTCCCTGGGTGTTGCATGTGAATACGTTAAAGGAAATGTTTGATTGCTTCAATGGTTAGTCTGTTTATTCTGATGGGACTTCTCTGTCTACAGCAGGGAGGGTTTGCTATGCCAGGAGATGACCTCTGGACTTATTAATAATAATGACAACAACAACAAGAATAAATTGGCATTGATTGCTTACTAAGATTCAGACCCTGTTCCAAGTACTTGGAATGAAGCAGTGCTTTTCCAGCAGCACATGGCCAGTGGTTTGGGGGGGGGGGCGGGGAGGGCACACGCTACATCATCTGGAGCAGCAGTTCTCAACCTGTAGGTCACAACCCCTTTGGAGGTCTAGCGACCCTTTCACATAGGTCGCCCCATTCATAACACTTGCAAAATGACAGTGATGGAGTAGCAAAAGAAAACATTGTATGTTGATGGGGGGGCGGTGTCACCACAACTCGAGGAACTGTACTCAACACACACAACACAACACGAGGAACTGTACTCAAGGGTTGCAGCAGGAGGAAGGTTGAGAACCTCTGGCTAGACTGTACTAATAGCAACTCTTGCATGGGAGGGCAGGCGTCTGGCAGGACCTTTGGATCCTTCCTTCTGCCCAGCAGCACTGCTACTGTCACCTGGCAGCCCAGCTACCTGCACCCAGTGGAGGGTCCGATTCCTGAGCATCTGGGATGGACTTCGCCATTCACAGATCACCACTGAGCCCTGGAAACGAAGCTCGTCTGTATTGAGATGGGTTGCAAGGATAAAACTGCACACACTGGATTTGGGTGGCTCAGTCTGGGGGGGTGGGGGAATTACACACACACACACACACACACGCACATACGCAAACAAGTATCTCATTGATAGCTGTACTATGGATGACAGGCTGACATGATGACAGCTTTGAGGTGAAAGTGAATTTTGCCCGAGTCTTTGGACGGTCCGGCTGTGACTCCTAGACACCATGCAGGCCCACAGATGGCTGGAGCTTGTGGTTTGTGTCATGGTTTCATTGGGTAGTGCAGGGAAGTGTAGGGGGCTGGTGGGGAGCCTCTGAGTCGAACGGTGGATCAACACTGCTGGGCCAGCTCAGCCAACGTCCAGATTCAGTTTCTTCTAGACACATGTTAAACCCGGGGTAGTATTTGATGACTAAACACAATGTGGGAGGTGGGATCCCACCTACATGTCCAGGGAAGACAGGTCTGGCAATCTGCATCCAGCATCAAACCAGACTCTTGCCTCATGGAGTTGATGCCAAGTTCTAGTGACCCAATAGGATCAGTAGAATGGACCCTCTGGGGCTCTGAGACTGCAACTCTTTATCGGAGTAGAAAGTCTTGTCTTTTTCTCTTGGAGCAGCTGGTGGTTTCAAACTGTTGACCGTGAGGTTAGCAGTCCAACACATAACCTCAACACCAGCAGGGCTCCCTTTGTTTCTACAGAGAAGCTTAGAAAAGCCCCTATAAAGCAGTTCTTCTTCAAACCAAAGGTATCACCGTGAATCAGAATCAACACAGTGGCCACAGATGTAGGTGTGTGTGTGTGTGTGTGTGTGTGTGTGTGTGTGTGTGTGTGTGTGAGAGAGAGAGAGAGAGAGAGAGAGAGAGAGAGAGAGAGAGAGAACATGATCCCTAGTATTGCAGGGTTTGTCAAAAACATTAATAGAGCTCTGCTGGATGGGGCATCTAGGGGAGCTATTAGGACAGAAAGGGAAGTCAGTGGACATGTGCCTTTTGTCCTTCTGCCTCAGTCGCAAGGCAGTGCCTGGAGGCAGGGCAGCCTCTGAGTATCCGTGAGGAGAATGGAGCTGAAGGGGAAAGGAGGGATCTTCCCTCGAGCAGCTTCCCCAGCCCCGGCTCTCCATGGCATGGGTGGGTTTCTGGGAGGAAGATAAGGCTTTCTATTTCCATGAAGAGTCACATCCTCGGACACCCGCAGGACCCCTTCCACCATGTCCACTCGCATGGCTGTAAGTCGATACTGACTCCAAGGCAGTGAGGTTGTTTTCGGTTAATTTGGCTTCTGTTCCATGAATTGGAGTCAGTACAGTGGGCATGTAACCTGTTCCTCTTCTGGCCCAAGCATCTTTGCTGCGCCTGGAGAGTTTCTGACTTTAAGAACTGCCCAGCTCCACAAACAAGACAGAACCAAGCAAACAATATGCTCAGGTCCTTTCACACCTTGAGGCTCCACCAAGCACAATCATCTTCAGTGGTGATCTGAGTTAAGCACTGGAATGCTAACCACAAGTTTGGTGGTTCAAACCCACAAGACACTCTGAAGCAATAAGAGAAGGCTGTCTGTTCCCCTTGAAGTGTGAACATTGGATAAGGAAGGCCAAAGGAGAAGCAGTGCATTGAGTGGTGGTGCTGGTAAAGAATCTAGAAAGTACTATGGGCTTCCAAGTGAAGACATATTCTCATGAAAGAAGTATAGCCGGAATGCTCTTTAGAAGCAGGGATGGCAAGACTTTGTCTCCTGTACTTTGGAAAAGTTTCAGGAGAGATCAGTCCCTGGAGAAGGGGCGTCATGCTTGGTAAAGTGGAGCAGCTCCCCGACAGGAAGACCCTGGACTAGCAGGACAGGCTGAGTGGCAGCAACAATGAATTCAAACCTGACTACAGTCATTGAGGGCAGTGCAAGACTGGGTGGGGTTCCCTTCTGTTGTGCATAACATCGCTGCCAGTCAGACATGGCTTGATGAAACCTAATTAACATTGGGACCTGGCATGGACTTGATGGCAGAGGGGCTCTGGTTTGAGTCCACCCAGAAGCAACCAAAGAAAGGTGGCGTTAATGCTTAGTCTCCCAAAAGGAGGACAAGTAAAATGGAAATGAATTTGAAGTCTTCAGTGACAAACAAGTTTGTCTCAAATAAACACAATGCTTAGTCCCAGTAGCCTGGTAACCAACTTCTCTTTTCCATCACTGAGCGTTATGATCAAAGGTCATTGAAAGGAAGGATCTACATATAACTCCCTGGAAACCAGGGAAATTGAGTGAAGGGAGATAGTGTAAGATATGGCAAAATAATAATTTATGAATTATCAAAGGTTCATGGGGTGAGAGTGGGGAGAAAGGGGAGAAATGAGGAGCTGTTACCAAGGGCTCAAGTAGAAAGTAAATGTTTTGAGAATGATGAGGGCAACAAATGTACAAATGTGCTTGACAGAATGGATCGATGTATGGATTGTGGTAAGAGTTGTACAAGTCCCCAGTAAAATGATTAAAATAAAAGGATGCTAATCTAAAGGGGGGATAAGCAAGATAGGACACATAGATCTGTCTTGGAAGAAGCGTGGCCAGAATGGTCCTTAAAGACAAGAATGGAGCAGCTTTGTCTCACATACTTCGGACTTGTCAGGAGTGACCAGTCCCTGGAGAATGGTACCAGACATGGTGAAGTGGAGGGGCAGGGAAAAGGGGGGAAGCTCTTGTTAGGATGAATGGTAGTTTGACCCCAACCATGGGTTTGCCCATAAGCACAATTGTGAGGATAGTGCAGGACAGGCTGGTGTTTTGTTCTCTTGTACACCGGGTCTCTGTGAGTCAGAACGGACTTGGAGGGCACCAAATACCACCCCTTCCACTGCTGGTAGCCCACCTTTGAGAGTCAGCAGTCAAGCACAATTTGCATCACCTGGGGTTGAGGATCTGGAAATAGTGGGTGTCAATCAAACAAGGGTGCTTACCTGTCAGCCCAGGTGAATTTTCTTGCCATAACTTTTCTGGAAGACCATGCCCTCCACCCCTTCACTAATCTCTCGGTGCCCAGCACCCACCTGCAGTCACATTTGACCCTCACTTCTGCCTCAAGAGATCGCAAGGCATCAAGAAGAAACCAAGGGGTTTGTTTCCATTTGTTCCAAATGTATAGACTCTTTGCATGTCCTTCCATAGCTTTGTGACTACAGAGGTGCCTAGGACTAGGGGTGCAGGCGGTGTGACCAGATGCCACAAGCTGATCGGAGCAGAAACTTTGAGCCACTTCCCCCTTCCAAGGTGCCCCCAGCAAGACTGAGGGTTCAGAGCCCGGCAGACACCTCCTGAGTGGTGTTCTGGGGGTACCACACGGTCCATTTTCTATCCATCACCATCCTATGTAGCAGAGCAGACTTTTCAAAGTGTTGCTCTCTATGGGGGAAGATCATCAGGTCTTTACATGGAGCCCCTGGGGGTTAAGAAAGCCTGGAGTTGGGCTTGACCATCCCACCGCCAGGGCTCCCGATCTCCTGCACACTCTGAGAAAGACTCTCAGTCCCACCAGCCAGAGCCTCCTCCTACTCCCACCCCATTCCAGAGCCCTTGACCAGCTTGGCACAGGAGCTGATGCACAAGATGGCTGAGACTTACCTGCCCCTCTATCCTCCTGCCTGGTGGATTCTCTGATGCCATTGTGTGTGGGAACCCCCAGAAGCCCACCTTTGGTGGATTGAACCGTGTTCCCATGGAAGCATTGTTATATTCCTAGTTCCTGTATTAGGGGACGGGCCATAGTTTGGAGAAAAGCGGTTCATCTTTGAGGATAGCTTCCATTAAGTCAAAGCAGTGTAAGGTCAGTTTTCCTTGAATTGTTTTTGAGTGGTAGTTCATCAAAGGGAAGATCGGGCAAGGAAAAGGGGTCCCCAAAAGTGGGATGGTATTCCATTTTCCTAGGACCACCAAGAAATATCTCGGGCTAGGTTGTGGTGGTGGTTAGATGTTGTAAAGTAGATTCCAATCCATAGTGACTTTATGTGCAACAGAATGGAAATTCTCTGCCGTCCTCACACTTGGGCATGAGCCCATTGATGCAGCCATTGTGTCAATCCATCTTCTTGAGGAACTTTCTCTGTTGCAGCCCCTCTCAGGGACTGGTTACTCCGGACAGCACTTTCAAATTACATGGTAAGTCTCACCTTTGAAAGTCCCATGAATGGCTAAAAGGACAAGTCGAACTGTCTTGGAAGAAGTACCACTCGTGGGCTCCTTCAAGACAAGGATGGTGAGATTTCATCTGACATACTTTTGATATAACCTCAGGGAAAACCAATCCCTGAGGACATCATTTTTGGTAAAATAGAGGGACACTTAAGGAGAGGCGGGCCCTCAAGGGGATGATTGACATCATGTGTGTCAGTCTGCGTTGACTATAGAAACAAATTCATAGACATTCATATGTGTATAATAAAGAGCTTTATATACAAGAGTAATTGAATATTGAGAAAACATCCCAGTTCAGTTCAGATCAAGTTCATAAGTCTGATATGTCCAATACTAATATATAAAGTCCTCTTCAGACTCATGCAACACATGCAGGGAAGCTGAATTCAGGAAGATCACAGGCCAGTGGATGGAAAGTCTTGTGGATCCAGTGGCAGTGTCAGGATCTCAGCACTGGCAGGGGTCTCCACGTGGTTCCTTCAGCTCCAGGGCTCTGGCTTCATCAGCATGCCTCCATGTCAACAGGAATGTCTTTCAGGGAGTGAGTGTAGGTCCCACTTCCAGCAAGCTATTTATCTCCTTAGTAACCCCAAATGAGGTCATCAAGCTGTGACCTGACCGACAGGCTAACCTCCACCCCTTCACTCTTAATAGTCTCAAGCTGACAACAGATTATGTTGTCAACTGCACCATGGCTGCAACAATGGGCTCAGGCATTGGGATAGTTGTGAGGATGCCCAGGACTGGGCAGTGATTTGCTCTGATGTCCACAGGGT
The DNA here is from genome assembly GCA_004026705.1 of Nesogale talazaci. Lineage (NCBI taxonomy): Eukaryota > Metazoa > Chordata > Mammalia > Afrosoricida > Tenrecidae > Nesogale > Nesogale talazaci. The sequence continues at coordinate 29,973 of PVJH01014657.1, read as the reverse complement.
CGGTATGGGTCAGAACGGACTCAATGGCACCTAACAGCGGCGTGCCAACCTTGCCTCTAAGAAGGAGGGCCAGAGCCAATGAGTAAAGGCTTCCTTTTCCATGTGCTCGGCAGGCAGCGCTGAAATACATCCTACAAGTCCGCTTGGAAGGCCCTAGTGAGACTGAACATCAGCCCCTGGAATAACAACCATCCTGCTTCTGCCTCCCACGCCTACGGACCACATCCACCACACTCCTTGAAATGCAGCTGGTGTCTCGGTCCCCACTTTCCAGAGACCCAGGCTCAGACATTCTCCTTGACTTTCCTGAAACAAAAATCCATGTATAATAGAACCTTTAAAAAAAAAAAGCGATACAGTGCCCCAACTGTAATTTAATAAAGAACAAAAGGAAAGGGATCTATGTGAACTAAAGCTTCTTTCAGTTGGTCCATAATCAGGCAATTAGCCTATCGGAAGACCCAGGAAGTGACCTGGAGACGGGTGGCGGTGGGCAGGGCCATGGTGAGTGGTACTGTGTGTTAAGGTCCCCAGCAGGAAGGTCGAGGAACCTAGTTCTGGAAACCAGCCCTGCCATTAACCTTGTCTGTCACTCAAGTCCTTCCCTCGGGCCATCTGCTTCCTCAAGGAGAAGAGTTGACATTGAACTGTGTGCTCTCTCCCGCCTGGTCCAACTCTGCTGCTTTGTGGCTTTCCCATCGGCTGCCCTCTCTCAGGAAGCATTGACTCTTTCTCCTGGCCCTCAAGCTGTTAGACCTGTCATCGATGACTGAAACAATAAAATATTTATTGAAGACCCCATCTGCCAAGACACTGACCAAAGAGGCAGAATCTCCTCTGAGGAAGTTCACATGGTTAGGGAAGAAGGGGCAGACCATAAGCCAACACGACAAAAAGGATAGCATGTCGGTGACCATGAAGAGACACAGAGGGAACATTAGTAGGAGCATTTAGCGGGGAGGAGGCAGAGGAGAGCTGCTAAAGAAATAAAACCCTTATGGTTCTCAGGCCAATGAGTTATCCACATGAAAGGCAGCTCTTTGTGAACTGAACATCTTCTACTAGCAATGCCTGCTGCTCTGCCCACTCTCCCTGCATGACAGTTCTGTGGCGGTTACTTGCCATCAAGTCAGCTTAGACTCACAACTTCTTCTGCTTAACAGAAAGAAGCATTGCCCAGTCCGGGGACCTTCTTCAGGGTCAGAGTTATGTGGAGATTAATGCTCACGACCATTGTGTGAGTGAGTCAGAATCTGGCTGTCCTTACCCTGAAGGAGGCTTCTCGTTGCATTGCTTCTGTCTAAGACTGACTTGTTTCTGTTCTTCTGGGAGTCCACAGTATCAGTTCTTTGGGACACACTGGGCAAGCAGCTAACATGGCTGGGCAGTGGTCCTTTGAGAGTTCCAACAAATAGATCACCCCTTCTGTGGTGGACACACTTCAAGGAAGCCTCCAAGATTTCTGGTCCTCCTTTTAGGCAAACAGGGTTGTGTCATCTGTATATTGAAACTTCCTTCCAGCCTGATGCTGTGCTGTGAACCCACTAGGAACCATCATTCCATTATCACTCCTAATTTCTATTTAGGCAGGAATTCAGGCGAGGAGTCCTGGTGGTGTAATGATTAGGCATCGAGCTGTGATCTTCAAGATCGGCAGTTCAAAATCAGCAGTCTCCACAGGAGCGAAGGGCAGGGCTTTCCACTCCCGGTAAAGTGTGACAGTCTCAGAAACCCACAGAGCCAGCTTTACCCTGTCCTGTACGGTCACTCTGAGTAGGTGTCTACTGCATGGCAGTGAGTGTGGAAGTGTTCAGTGGGGTACTTTGGCCTTGGGATTCCCCAGGCAAAATACTCAGATGGTGGCTGAAGCTGCAAGAGTGGGAGACCAGCAGCGAGTGGGACACTACAGCAGCAAACTGCCCGGGGGGAAGGTCTCTCTTCTCTTTCTGGTCCTTACACTCTATGTTCTCGTAGTTGTTAAGGGCCATGTTGTTAGTTCCATCTCATAGCAATTCTAGAAACATTAACTGCCTGGTGCTCCCCATCTTCACAACCAATCATTCTTAGATTGGAATTCATTGTTGTAGCCGTGGTGTCCATCCATCTACTTGAGGACCTGCTATCCTCTTTTTCTCTCCCTCCTTTACTTCTTCACCAGCATGACATCCTTCTCCTTCGCCTGGTCTCTTCTGAGAACATGCCTAAAGATGCAAGATGAAGCCTTGTCAGTCTTGCCTCTAAGGAGCACGCTGGCCGTACTTCCTCCAAGACGGATTAGTTTGTTCTTGTGGCAATCCATGACACATTCGATATTCTTTACAAGCACCACAATTCAAATGCATCGATTCTTCTCCAGTATTCCTTATTTGATGTCCAGCTTTCACATCATTTGAGACGATGGAAAATACCCTGACTTGAATCCGGTGCACCTTGGTCCTCAAAGTGACTTCCTTCCTTGTCAGTACTCTAAAGAGGCCATGTGCAGCAGATTTACCTAATATAACATGTCTTTTGAGCTCTTGACTGCTGCTTTCACGGGCATTGATTGTGGATCCAAATATCCTTGACAACTTCAAACTTTCCCCTGTTTATTACCATGTTAGCTATTAGTCCAGTTGTGAAGATTTTTCTCTACTTTCAGTTAAGTCTTAGTCCACGCAGAAGGCTGCAATCCTTGATGTTCATCAACAAATGCTTCAGGTCCTCCTCATTTTCAGCAAGCAAGGTTATATCACCTGCATATCAAAGGTTATTAGCAAGCCTTCCTCTAATCCTGATGCCAAATTCTTATCCATAAAAATCCAGCTTCTCAGATTAATATAGACACACATGCATACCTATATAAAAGAAGAATGTATGCCAAGAAGTAGCTCACGCATCCTAGAAGTGGGTAAGTCCTGTCCAGTTCATATCTGTGAGTCAGAGATTAAGCTGAAGACTTCTCCTGAATTGAAGGACTACAGGGACTGACAAACCAGGAAGCAGAAAGATAAACCAGGATGCAGGAAAATGAAGCAGGAAGACCACTGACTGGTGGATACAGAAGCTGATGAAACCAAGGTCAGCCATTCAGGCTTGTAGTGGCAGAGTCTAATGAACCCAAGGTCAGCAGGTAAGATGGCAGGCAGCTGATGACTGCCAAGGTTGGAAGACAATAGGGCAAAGTGTTGGCTCAAGTCCAAAGACCCAGAAGTCAATAAGCCAGGTGTAGGATCTCAACTGGCAAGAAAGCAAGAGCTAACTTTCCCACGATGTCAATTTATCTGGGAAGTAGGCCACCTTCCCAAGGAAATGTCCTTTCAATTACATCAGGTCTGTGATTCCATTCTGGCAGGGTCTCATCATGGGGGAGAATCCTGGTCCAGCCTAGTTGGCACAAAACTTAACGATCTGAAGAGATGTCAGTGTGCCTGCATTTGGGAAGCACAGCCACAGCACCTCAAAACTTGAACTTTCAAGTGTGGAACCGTGACTTGCTCTCTGTGCTACATAGCTTGACTCATGCTGCTTGGTTTCTCCTGTGATTCTCTGAAGCCCACCTACGTGAGCCTCTCTAAAGGACATCCATTGAGGTGTCCCCCAAAGTACATTCCACCAGTGTTATGAATTCATTGGCATGCCCCTCGCACCTCCTTCCCAAAAACGTTATCAATCCTAACTTTATGATTGCGGAGGCAGGTTCCTGAGGCCATGCCAGTGTGGCATGTGTTTTAAGCCCACCCCTTTGAGATAGGAAAGAGCAAATTGGACAGAGACGAGGACAGAGATGTGAGGGAAGACCAACACCAGGTGGAAGAAACCCCACAGAGGTAGACCAGGAACTCCAGCAACACTTAGCCAAAAATATTCCCCAAGTGGGGGCACTCACAGAGAAAGAGACAGCCTTCCCCCGAATCTCCTCCCCAAAGTTGGACCTGTAGCCTCTTGAACAGGCAGAAAATCAAACTCTGCTTGTTAAACACCACCTGTATGGTGGCACTGTCATGGCAGCACTAAGTAGCAGAGACAGCCAGCATAGCTCATAGAACAGCCTCTACTAACCAGCTCTCCAAATTGGAGGTCAGTTCACGCAGGCATTGCACGCAAGGCTTTATGCATTTTTGAAGCCTTTTTCTTCTTCCCACCTTTGCTGCACCTGGTCCCTTCACAAGGGGAAGGGACTGACAGTGTGTGTTCCAGGGGCTTGCTAAATGGTCCCTGAAACAACTGCCCTCAGCCCTTTCTAGGGGTGCCTGCTTTGAGGAGCCCCAAGTCTGGTCCTTTTCTGCTCCAGGTACACAATCCTGAGTCTAGGCCTAAAAGCCAGAGGTGCCCTTGACGCTCCACGAGCCAGGCCATCGGCGCATGTGCCCACCACTGGGAAGCACCTTGGAGCACATTTCCACCGCCCAGCCATCTGGTTCTCAGTTCCCTTCTGCAACATCCCCACCTAGTGGAGCTGCTGGAATGCTTTTCCAAGGGGGATAAGAATAATTCCCAGTAGCCCTGGGGAAAGAAAGGACAGGCTCTCACAGAGAAAGAGGTCACGAATCAGCGTGAGTCTGAGCTGCCTTCCTTGACCTCCTTAGCGAGACACACATCTTGACAGCCTGGGCATTGTCAACAGGAAAGAATTTTCTAAGCTTTCTGAGTCACAACTGGATTTGAGCTTGGCTGAAGAGATCATTGCGTCTCACCCTAAGACAGAGGAGAAAGAGGCTACAGTATACACAATGCAGGGGGAAAAGAGGTGCATTGCTTGAGTTTGGGGGATTGTGGGAAGAGGAGGAGACAGAGGAATGGGCCAAGATCTGACCTGTCAGAAGTCAGCCACAGAGGTCAAGGGGAAGATCAGGAATCCTCTCTAGAGCCAGTGACAAGCTTCTCCGTCGGTTGCAAACAGAAGCTGAGATCAACTGGGAAGAATTCACCCCCTTGTGACCCTTTCCAATGTGGCACATGGTAAGGTCAACACTCACAGGAGAGACAGCACTTTCAATCCCACAGGAATCCTCATGTTAGGGGTGACCTGGTGACATGACCTAGAGGGATGGAGAGCGCTGGAACTGCAGCCCGAAAGTAGGACCAAGAGGTCACTGCAGATAAGTCCCTAAAACTAGAGCACGTGGCTGGATTCTATGAGAGGTCCTAACCAAGAACAATATCTATCACAACAGCAACAACCAAAATGGCGCTCCCTGGCAAGTCACAGTGAGGTTGGTTATAATGGCAAACAATATTCTGAGTTTGTAGTATCTCCTTTGATCTCTCTATCAGGCCTAATCTACTCCCCACTTTGCAAAGAATGAAGCACAGGGCATCCTCAAGGTCACTCAGCAAGATGAGATTGGGCAGACACAGTGATCCATAGGTCAGGGACCAGATCAGGATGCAGCAGAAGTCAGGAAAACACAGAAGGGACTGAAAGGATCAGTCACCCTTCTCCATCCCAGTCTCACTTCACAGGGACCCTACAAGTTCTGAATGATGATTTGGTGGTGAGAAAGATGTGAGTAAGGCTAAGTCACTCTTAACTAATGGGGCCACAATCCCCAAAGCCCCATAATGCTTCAGGAAATTACAAAGTCATAGACTTCCACCAACATAATGACTCAAAACTGCAGTGGTTAAAAGTGCAAATGTCCAGGGGTTCCATGTTCATCGAGAACATCTACTTTCAGAAGAGAGTCAAAGCAGTGGGGTTCTGGGTCTCTAACTCTTGGGTTAGATATGCTGCCTCTGAGTTTAGCTTCCTATCTCCAGCACAAGGGTCTTAGAACAAGAAATCGCTGATGGAATTTAGGCCCACGGTCTCCCACATTTCCAGATTCCATGACTTCCCAGGTGCTTCAAGCAGAGAGCCAGTGTATTTGAATGCTGATGGGTACCCAGGGCATAGGCAAAGGGCAATGATAGTACCAGAGAACTCTAGCTCTCTGAATAGCAAATTACTCATAGGGCAAGACAGTGCCCTTGCCCCTTTTGTTAATCTCCTGTCACAACTAGCACATACATATGGTTTACTTTGTATTGTGTTGAGAGAGAGAAATGGAAAGTCATAAATGGAAGACCACCATGCTCACAGATAGGGAGACTTAACATGTTGAACTTATCAGTGCTACTTAAAGTAGCCTATAGTCTTTCATTTTGCTTGGATTCACAATTAAGACTCCTAATGCTCATAATGCAGCTTTGAGCCAGATTCTGCTAGCATGCTTTAAAGACATGGAAAACCCAATGGCCAACTTTATATGGGAAGGAGAGAGACCCTGCATAAGCAAAGCTCTGCTAAAGAAGAACAAAGCAGAAGTCTGCACACTTCCTGATTTCAAAACCCAGCAGACAGCAATGGTAGCCACAATAGCCTGATACTGGCACTATTGCAGACACATGGCCAGCAGAACAGAATTGAGAACCAGGAAGTAAATCCGCCCACCTGTGGTTGGCTGATGCTCTACAAAGTGCTAAAAATCCATACCTGGAAAGAAGAGATTCATTTCCACAAATGATGGCAAAACTGGATATCCGTTTGTGGATAATTGAAGCACTATCCATACTTCACACCTGTAGTAGTTACATAATTTCATAACAACTTGAAGATATATAATAGTGTTAGGGTGGTGTTCAATCTGTCAATCAGACCTCAGCCAGACGGTGACTTCTTGTGAGCATGGCCTTCTCATAAAGAGGGCCCAGGGAACCTCCCCCTTAACCTCTGTGCCTTCACCTTTCAGCTGATGGGACACTCTGAGACCTTCCAGAGCCCTGTGATGAATGGCAACATTGAATCCTCAGGAATTTGCACCTACCAGCTTGTGATCCTCCTATGAATACATCATTGCATGTGGCTGCCTGAGAACAGTCTATTTTAAAAAAACAGCCAAAAATGCACAAATGGAAGAAACAAAGTTAATTCTTATGATGAATTACCTATATGGCTCTTCTAGCCATAGCCTTTGTCGGTCCCACCAAATGACCTTCATTTTCTTGATGGGCCTGGGTCAGAAGGTGGGAGAAGATACAGATTAGATGATATGATTCAGCTGTTGAGTGACTGGAACCAGGGTTCATGGTGACTGCCACTCGCCTGAGTATAAACTGGACCATCTCAGAAGCAGGATGTGGGGACTCTCACTCCCAAGAAGAGAGAAGATACAGGAGTGGAACACATCCTGGGAACCTTGAGATCCCTATGCATTGAATCTCCTAGATCCAGGGGACAGCTATGGCACCAGAAAGGTGGTGAGAAACATCAGTCATGGAACTATGAGAGCATGAGACAGAACAGTGGACTTCCCAACCCCCAGAGCAAGTAAAACTGAGTGCAGGAGGGTAGCTTATGGAGTGGGGTGCCTCTGGGTACTTAATTGGGGATTACTGACCCACAGAGCTGGAGCTGAATGCCTTCAGGTTGAGGCTTATAGCCAAGTGGCCTGTCCTGTGGGCACTTATTGGCAGCGCTAAAAGAGCTCTGTAGCACTGTCTGAGCAGAGCAGAGGCCAAGACAAGTGCTAGAGACTTGCCTGTCAAACCCAGGACTAGACGTCCAAGGGGCCTTCCAAAAGCTGCTGGGAAAATTCCTGATATGGTTTAACTCCACTTTCCCATAAAGTTTTTTAAGTCCCCTCATACATCCCAGAGTCAGGTGAGCCATGACACAAGTAGCTGTATGTGCCCCCACATTCATCATCCCGCCATTCCCCAAAGATGGAAACAACCCCAGTGTCCCTTCATGGATGAAAGACTCCACGAACAATGGCACCGACACACAGTGGAATACTACACAGCGCTAAAAATTAGCAATCCAAGAGCTGAGTCCCGGTGGCGTAGCGCTTGTGCGCGGGACTGTGGCCCACTGGGATGGAGGTTCAATTCCAGCAGCGGCTCTACAGCAGCAAAAGCTGGGCCTCCTACTCCCACCACCAGAGGGCAGTGATGCCCCTCCAAAAAACAAAAACAAAACAAAACAAAAGAATAGCAATCCATCCGCAGGACACCCCAGCACACGGACATGGCACTGAATGAGGTGGCTATTCTGAACAAGGAAAGGCTTGGGCACAGAACAAAGTCATCTTGGATGGCCACCATCTTCAGGGGAGAAACGGAGGAAAGATTCGCTACGGACAGTAGACGCACATTCACTTCGGTGAAGGGAAAGGCAATGTTCAACAAGAGGGAGATCAGCACAGTGTGATCAGGCAAAAGGACATGGAGGGGTGCAGAAGAGTTCAAAAGCAGCCATGGCAAAATCATGCCAAGGTCACACCTGCAACCCTGGGGCAACAAGAATCTGCCTGGAGAGTGAGTCCTAGGTGGGTGCGGATGCTGAGGGTGTGGGGGACAGCGCGGGACTGAACCTACGGGTTTACCAGAGACTCTCTCTACACGAAGACCCAGCTCGTAGCACAGCCTGGGCACTGGGCAAGCGCCCAGGGCAGGAGAGAGATAGCGTGGCCACTGCCTCCTGCGGGAGCTGGGGCGAGCGGCATGTGCGGTGTGGATTTCCGTTTCTTTGTCTGTAAAGGAGAAATGAAAACACGACGCCCACCCACTGGCAAGGAGCAGTGAATGCAACACTTCCAGATGGTGCTTAACACCACCTCCACCTCCACACCCGCGTGCATCCATTTCATTCTGACGGAGGGAGATGTCCATGTGCTACAGACAAGGGCTTTCTTGCCGGTCTCTCTTTTGGAAGCAGAACCCCAGCCCTCTCTTCTGGGGTGCATCTGGAGGGGTTTGAACCACCCACCTTCCAGTGAGCAGGGGAGCATGCACTGTTTGCACCCCCGAGAGGGGCTGTCACACAGGCTGGAACAGAAATAGAAATCACTCGGGGGCTGCACTTTGAAGTGGGTTGTTGACAGTGTAAGAAAAAAACAACAAGCCCAAACTCACTACCAGGGAGTCCATTCTGATCCAGAGTGACCCTGTAGCACAGGGCAGAGCGGCCCCTCTGAGTTTCCGAGACTCGGACCTTTCATGGTAGGAGGAAGTTTCATCGGAGGAGAAAGCTGCTGGTTTCAAACTGTCAACCTCACCATTATCAGCCCAACTCGTGACCAGGTCACCCACCGGGTGTGGAACAGAGGGTAAAGTTGGTGTGGGTTCTGAGCAGGGTTGCCCAATTGAGCAAACAAAAACACAAGGCCTTCTGTTACATTTGTATCTCAGGGACACAATGCACTTCGAAAACTCTAAGTATATCACCTGTTATTTGAATCTCAGGGAAACAATGCACTTTTAAAACTCTAAGTATCTCACCTGTTATCAGGGCAAAGGCTAGTCCTGAGAGAAGAACTCCATGCTTGGTAAAGTATAGGCTCTGCAAGAGAGAGAAAGACCCTTGAGGAGATGGGTTCACACAGTGGCTTCCCCAAGGGGTTCCAATATGGCAGCTGTGAAGAAGGTTCAGGCCTGGACAGGGGGACGTTCTGTCATAGCTAGGGTCGCTATGAGTCAGGGGAACGTTCTGTTGTAGGCAGGGTTGCTATTGAGTCAGGGGACATTCTGTCATAGCTCGGGTCGCGATGAGTCAGAACCAATTTCATGGCCCCTAATAATATGTTATCATATGTCCCATGCAATGGTTGAGCTATCGTCCACTGTTTGTGGAGTCCACATTAACTCAGTGGCATTTGAGGACAGAGTGGGACTGCCCCAGGTGGGTTTCACAGTTGTATTCTTTACAGGAAAGTGTTGGGGGCACAATCGTCCCATGTTTGGCTGCTGCCTGAGAGGCGGGTTCTTGGAACCACCAGCAGGTCCTTGGGAGAAAGACGTGCCAGGTGCCTTCCATAAGCACGAGAGCACAGCCCTCCTGTGTGCTAGGCGGTCGGTGTGAGCCGGATTCTCCTGACCAGCACACAACTGCCACCTTTACAGAAGCAGACGGCTGCATCTGTCTTTCTCCTGCAGAGCGGCTGGTGGGTTTGATACTGGCCGTTCAGGTAGCAGCCGAGGGACTAACCCCTGTGCTACCAGGGCTCCTTTCTGAACCTATCCTATAGGAGCTCGGGGTGGCTTAGTGCCTGTGCAGCGGGCTGCTGGCCTCAAGGTGAGCCACTGAAACCTTGGGGGAGAGAGGAGGAGGCTTTCTACTCTGACACCCACCCCCACCCCCGAGCTGCAGTCTCCGAAACTCCCATGGACTGACCTCTCCACCCTGTCCTAAAGGGCCACCATCAGTGGGAGATGACACGATGGCAGTGCATTTGGTTGAGATAGACTCAAGCAATCCATCGTTGCCCACCTGAGGGGTCATTCCCCTGAGCATTCTGCTTTTCACCTGGCCGCCCTGTGAGGAGCGATAACGTTGATCCCGAGCCCGGGTTTCCTAGGCTGTGCACAATTGAGCAACTGATTTGCCTCACTTTACTATGCATTCCCTGGGTGCGGCCCGGGGGAGAGTTCCCCGTTTCGGTGTTTCTACTTTCCCATCCATCTCATGAGAGTGGGACAGGGCCGGCTGAGAGGAGCAGTCGTGGGAATAATCTGTGAAGGCATAGGACACCCCAGACCCAGGGCCCAATCCCAACCCAAACCCACTGCCAGCTCATCTACATCAACCCATACCCCAGCCCAGCCCACTGCCACTGAGTCAATTCCAACCCACAGTGGCCCAACGGAGCAGCTCCCTAGGATTTCCTAGACTCTAACTATTGATAGAAGCAGGAGCAGTGGGCGGATTTGAACCACCAACCTCCAGGTTAGCCGTCCAACGCCTAACCCACAGAGCCACGAGGACTCCACACGCAACAGATTAAAACCATTTGCAAACCAGTTTGTTCAACCAACACGTGTGCAGTGAACCCTAACAGAGGAGCCCCTTCAGGCTTGGCGCTGGGGGAACAGTGGTGGTCCCCAGGGGCTCTCCTCCTGGGATGCACACCTTTACCACACCCCCTGAAACATCGATGGTTTCTATTATGCTGCCGCTGGCCATTCCACACTTTGATTTCTTAACAGCTCAGTGAGCACTGGTTGGAATTCACTTCTGGTTCCCTTACACATGTCCACTGCCCCTCCTTCGCCTGCTGATCAATCACTGTCCACGATGCCAGGCTCAGAAAGAGTCAGGGCCGAAGCCAACTCATCGGAGGGCTTTACTGGGCTGTTTATTGTGGCAGAAAATGCAAATGGGCTAGCAGTCGACCCTTGGGGGTGGGATGTGTGGAAAAGTGCCACCTCAGCATTATGTGCTGATGGGAAGTGGGAGAGAAGAGAGGGTGCCATTTTTAGTAAATGGAACAGATCTTTCACTCTGCAGGAAAAGATGAAACACCAGGAAATTCTACTGACTTCCTCTGCCCTGGAAAGACACGTGGAGGAGATCCGCTCACTGCGGCTGGCTTCTAGCACACTCCTGATGGGAGGACACACAGGTCCCTCTCTGCAGCCCCAGGCATGAGACAGCAGCTGGGCTGGTAGCAGAAAAAAGACTGGAACAACAGGGACGGGTGAGGCTGGTGCCACCCCCTAGGCTGTGCAGAGAGAGCCTCCCTCCATGCCGCCTAATGGTCCCTGCCTGGCCTACTTCCTCACATCTTTCCCAAGGGGTGGAAAGCCCAGTTTCCTGATCCCTGGAAAACTCACAAAGAGAGTTGGAACCTGGACTCTCCAGACCCACTCAAGGTGACCAAAGGGTCCCTCATCCCAAGGCTCCATGCTGGCATGGAAGAGACTACTTCTGCCCCTGCTGCATAAGGGAACTGCCCTCTGGGCTCCTCTCTGTGTGCCTCAGGGGAGGTGGGCTGTGCTAATACCGTGATTCTTGGTGCAACAGTTAAGTGCTGATTGCTGATGGAAAGGCTGGTGGTCTAAGCTGACCCAGAGGCTCTGTGAGAGAAAGGTGTGGCAATCTGCTGCCAGAAAGAATCAAACCCACAACCACAAGGCAAGACCAAACCAAACCCACTGCCACTGACTGGATGCCAACTCACAGCCACTCCATAAGACAGACTAGACCTGCCTCTGTAGGTTTCTGAGATGGTAATGCTTTATGGGAGTAAAAAGCCTCATCTTTCTCCCCCAAAGTCACTCATGAATTTGAACTGCTGACCTTTCTATTACAGCCTCCTAAGCCACCACGGTTGCTATGAGTCAGAATGAACTCACCATTAAGAACAGCAACCACCCCTCTGTGTGGATTTAATTCTATACAACATACACTTGTCTGGTTGGTGGGTTAATGTTGTGTGTTAGTCCGGGTTGACTAGAGAAGCAAATTCATAGATGTACATAAGAGAGAGTTTTATATGAAGGGTAATTGTACATTAAGAAAGCATCCAAACCCACCCAGTCTAGTCCAAGCCCATAAATCCAATATTAGCCCTTATGTCTGATACCAATCTATAAAGGCCTCTTCAGACTCACAAAACACATGCAATGACACCTAAGGAAGGATGGAATCACAGGTCAGTGGGTAGAAAGTCCTTGGATCCAGTGGTGTCGTAAGCATCTCAGCTCTGGAAGGAGTCTCTGTGTGGCTTCTCCAGTTCCCAGAGCACGGGGTCCATCAGCGTAGTGCCATGTGTCTTGTTAGTAGGGCATCTCCAAGGGAGTGTACTGAGAGAGAGTGTGTCTCCTGTCTCCCAGGAGGAAAAACCATAGTTCCCAGAACACTCAGGAGAAGGCCATGCCCACACAGAGGTCTCCTTGGCTATTGTTCCAGATTGACAGACTAGACTCCACCCCTACATGCTGAATCCTCAAATTGACACCAGACTATGTAGTAACTCTCACAGGTGGGATGCTGACCTTGCTGAAGCCCTCTCCTGGTCTGCCCGCAGAATACGAGCAGTTCCTTGACCACTCCCTCGGCGCCCCCCCCCCCACCCTCTCCTTGCTCTGCCCTGTCTAGGCACTCTGGCCCGTGTGTCAGTCTGTTTCTAGGGCTCAAAGTGAGGAAACAAACTTGCACTCAGACAAAGACCCCTGTCTCTTATCTCAGTGTAAGCAGCACTGTGATGGGGGTGGTCGGGGAAGGGGGGGTGGGCGGAGGGGTGACCCTGAGTGGACACTGATACATAGGAGTCCCCTCTCCCCCTACATCTCCCGGCTGTCATTCTTGAGCCACCCCTGTGGATTTCTGAGACTATAAGTCTTCATGGGAGAGAAAGAGAAGGCGCTCTCTTCCTGTAAAGAGTGACAGTCTCAGGAGCCCACAGGGCAGTTATACCCTGTCCTTGTGGGTCACTGTGAATCGGCGTCCACTCCGTGGCCCTGAGGTTTTGTGTTTGAGGCTCTGGAAGGAGGCAGATGACTGGATATGGCTCCCACCGAGCTGCTGGTGGGTTTGAAGCACCAGGCTTGTGCTCAGTTGTCGAGCGCCTCACTGCTGTACCTGCAGTTTGTCCACAGGAGAGACGTGGTGGTAGCACTTTCTGTTTCTCTCAGCACGGGGGGTTGGGGGGTGGTGGGCGTGGAGGGGTCTCCCTGCGGATTACAGCCTTGGAACAGGGGTGCTCACCCCGGAAGTGTTGATGGACGTCCACCATGCAGCACAGCCCCAGCTGCAGCATGTCCTGGGAAGAGGGCTGGAAGAAAGCTGACTCCCAGGGGAGACCCTACCCAAAGGCCTCCCAGGAGCCTCCTCTGATTAGTCAGTTCAGTTCGGTCAGAACGTTTCTGATTTCAACAGTGTGGCATCGACCCAGCCGGGCATGACCCATTTGGAGAAATGGCATCTCCTCCTTAAACAGTGTGTGTGTGTGTGTGCATGTGCGCACGCACACACAAGCACACAGATTAGTTTAGCTGGGCAATGGAAGGTTGGTCACTGGAACCCACAGTGGTGCCACAGTAGAAAGGCCTGCCTGTGGGCTTCTGACTCCATGACACAGGTGAAGGTCGGGGGGCTTCACGGGAGAGCACTCTCTGATGCATGCAGCTGCCCTGAGTTGAATTCCACTTGCTAGCAAGGAGTTCGGTTTTTGCTTTAGCGTGTCTGTGTGAGATGTGGTGAGTATCGATGTGTAGAGGTATTGATGTTTATGTGTGGTCTGTATGTGTTGCTGGTGTGGGTAGTATAGTACAGTGGTGGTGATGGTGGTGACGGGTGTGTGTGTGTATGTGTGTGCAGTATGTAAGTGTTGCTGGTATATGTGTGTGTGAGAGAGATGGAGACCTATATGTATGTGGTGATGTCTATGTGTACGTGGGTTATAGGTGTGGCTTGTGTGGCTGTGTGGTACAGTGTGTGTGGTAGTGGCAGTGGTGGTAGTGCTTCTGTGTATGTGGTGTGTGTGTTGGTGTGTATCAGTTTGTATGTGGTATATATAGGTTAGTGGTGTGGGTGTGTACTGCAGTGTGTGTGATGGGGGTGATGATAGTGCTGTGGATGGGGGAGTATATATGTGTTGTGTGTGTGATAGGATGATATGTGGGAGTATTTGTGTGTATATGTGGCACAGGTGTTGCCTGTGTGGATGTCCGCTTAGGTGTGTGTGGTAGTGGTGGCAGCGATTATGTGTGTGTGTAGTATATGTATGTGGCAGTGTGTATAGGCATTATGGCTTTTGTTCCTGGTGTGAGTGTGTGGTGTACTGTGTGTGGTAATGATGGGGTTGGTGATGTGAGCATGCATGGTGGCATATATGTATGTGGTCTGTGTAGTGGTATAGAGGCATGTGGTGGGTGTGATCTACATGTGTGGTGGGGTGTGTGTGACACGTGTGATCTGTATGTGTTGGAGGCATATGAATGTATGCTGATTCTACAATTTCTCCAGTGAATCAGTTAATTTGGCAGCAATCTCATTCCCTCAGGCCTCTACAAAGAGTGGTACATTATTTATCCCGTCCTTCATGATCAATGACTCCCAAACCCAGCAACTGAATCCCACCCACGGTGAGGACCTCACATTGTTTCTCAGGGCCGAAAGGACAAAGGTGGCTCGGTGCTTCAGGGTTCCTCCTGAGATGGTGAGGGTCAAGCGGCCGGCCAGGTCTGTGTATCTCTTCCGAGGGCCTGAAAGGGGCCAGCAGATTCTTTTGCAAGACGGCTGCCCCTCGCGTGGCTCTGTGGTTGGCAGGCGGCTCAGTGCCTCCTGTGTAGTCGCTCAAGTGTCTTCTCCGAGTGGGGGCTGCCCTCCCTCTGTGAGAGCTGCCCAAGGACGAAGCCCCTGGGTCTCTAATGATCCATGCTCAGAAGTCAGGTGCTGACACTTCGCCACCGGCTGTTGTCTAGAAGCAAGTCACCACCACGTGCTGCTCAGCCTCCAGGGGAGGAAAAGCCAGCCCCACCCCTGATGGGAGAAGGACCCAAGACTGTGTCGTCACCACAGAGAGCAAGAAAGAAGAATCTTAAAATGTGTGGGACTGACATGTGCTGCTGGCTGCCACTGGGTGAGTCCCTGACTCCTGGCTACCGCAGGTCCAGCAGAAGAAGATGCTGCACAGGTATGTGCCACCCTTCCGATCAGTTGCAAATTGGACCCTCATGCTCCTTAGAGATTTCACTGGCCTGTCTTTCTAATTCCTAGTAGTCTGGAAGCTCTGCTGACATACAATTCGGCATCATGGTTGTTGCTGCTAAATGCCATTGAGTTGGTTCCGACCGATAGCGACCTAGGCACAACAGAATGAAACGGTATGGTCGTCCACCTTGCTTGCAATTCTTCCTGTGCCTGAGCCCACAGTCACAGCAGCTGTGCCCTTCCATCTCGGTGAGGACCTTCCTCTCTTCCACCGCCCTTCACTTTTCCAAGCATGATGCTCTTCTCCAGGGACTGGTCTCTCCTGATATGCCCAAAATATGTCAGATGAAGTCTTGCCATCCTTGTCTCTAAGGAGCCCTCTGACTATACTTCTTCCAAGACAGATGTTTCTGTCCTTTTAGCTGTCCATGTTACTTTCAATATTCTTCTCCAGCACCACAACTCAAGTGAATCAATTCTTCTTCAGTATTCCTTATTCCATGTCCAACTTTCATATGCATATGAGGCAATGGAAAATACCATGGCATGGATCAAGTTCACCGTAGTCTTTGCTTTTCAATATTCTAAAACAACACATTTCAATGAGGTATGTCTTCTGATCTCTGCACCACCGCTTCCATGAACATTGATTGTGGATCCAAGCAAGACAACATCCTTGACAGTTTTGATCTTTTCTTCATTCACCATGGTACCTGTTAGTTCAGTTGTGAGGATGCTGGTCTTCTTTACATTTGCACTGTAAGTCATACTGAATTCCACATCTTTGCCCAGGCTGCATGTGGTATCGCAGCAATCTGCACACCTCCACTGACAGATGGCCAGTGGTTGCACTTCAAGTTCACAAGCTGGGAATCAATCCTGTGTCTGGCCCATGGAAGGCAAGACTTCTGCCATGGAACCACCAGAGTTCCTAACTTGACTTCCATGAGAGCAAATATATCCGTGGTTGGGGCTCTAGGAATTCTTTCCCATGGCTGCCTCCCCAGGAAAGCAGCTATAGAGAAAGGGGGATGACTGCCGATTGAGACTGAAACGAGGTCTCAGAGAATTCTGCTGAAGAGTGGAGCACAATGATTTGGAAGTGGTAAAATCCTCAGGGGGATTTGGGGAAGACTGACTTACAAAGCCAACTGTAGAAGGCCATGAACTGGCTTTCCTATTTCAGGACCACAAGAAAGCATTAGGATTTTGGGTCATGTCTTTAAAGGATTGGAGAGCAAGGATAACGTTTCAAGGACTCAGGGGCGCTGACTCGCCCCATGGGATTTTTCCACCATTTTGTATGTATGTGAGAGATGGGTATTGAATAAGGACAACCAGGGAACATCTGATACATTTGAACTCTGGTGCTGGCGAGGGCTCTTGAACATCACGTGAACTGACAGAAGAATGAACAAGTGTGTCCTTGAGGGACAGCCAGGATGCTCCTTAGAAGCCATGGTGGCAAGACCTGGTCTCACGTACTTTGGAAACATCATTAGGAGAAACCAGTCCCTGGAGAAGAACATTGTGCTCGGTAAAGAACCAAAACCACACGAACTACCATGCAGTTGTTGCCGGCTCATAGACACCCTGGAGGACAGGGGAGAATTGCCCAGTGAGTTTATGAGACTGCCATCTCTTTCCTGGAGTGGAGAGCCCCGTCTTTCTCCCAAGGAGCAGCTGGTGGCAAGGCACAGGGGCAGGGAACAAGAGAAAGACCATCATGAGGACTTGGCACTGGGGCTATACCAATAAGCTGGGACATCACACTGTAAAGTGGGTGCAGGACCAAGCAGTGCTCCACCCGGTTGAACTTGGATCGCTATGCATGGGAAATGACGCAAGGACACCTGGCAGAGACAACAACATTTAGGGGATATTTCATTAGGTGCTGCAGTGTGAGGCTGGGTCACTGGGCTCAGAGGTGGGATTTGTTGCTGGAGAATTTCTAACCTGAAACATAAAGTGGCAGGAGGCTCTACTTTTAAAGCCTTCTGAATACCCATCCTAAGCATCTCGTCCGGTGCCTCTCACCTCCTGCCTACTCCAAATCCCAAGAGCTAGACAGAATGCAGTGAACGGTTTGCCTGGATCCTCACAGGATATAGGTGTGCAGATGCGGTGGTCACAATAGAGACTGCTTGTGTGACTCGAGTGGAATATCTTGACATCCTGGTGTGGCCAGAGTCCTTAGAGCAGTAGTTCTCAACCTATGGGTAGGGACACCTTTGAGGCTCAAAAAACCCTTTCACAGGGTTCGCCTGATTCACAACAGTAGCAAAATGACAGTTATGAAGTAGCAATGAAAATAATTTTATGTATGGGGGGCGGTCACCACACATGAACTGTATTAAAGAGTTGCAGCATTAGGAAGATTAAGAACCACTGCCTTAGAGGGATAGGCTAGGAAACAAACACAGGAGACTGGACCTAGCAGGGATGTGTGAACCAGGACAAGTGCCAAGAGTGTTGCTTCCCAGAGGCCCCCGTCCTACTTCATATTCTCTTAGCCCACACTACCCTTGGAAGCAAAGAGGGAGGTGGAGGACCACCCAAGGCTGGCTCCATCACACAGAATCTCCCAGCCCTCCACCTGGAAATACTGATTGGGCTGTGTCATTCCTGGGATGGTGGGCATTATGTGTGTCTGTGTATGTGAGGGGTGCTGGGAAATGGAAACACTTTGTGTTAGTCCGGGTAGACTAGAGGAACAAATTCAAGGACACACATATCAACATAAGGAAAGGGTTTATATACAAAAGGAATGGGACATGGAGAAAGCATCCCAGCCCAATCCAGTCCAAAGTCATAAGTTTGATATTAACCCATATGCCCGAAATCAGTCTATAAAGTCTTCTTCCAACTCATGAAGTCCCAGGTCAGTGGGTGCAAAATCCTGGTGCTCCAGGGCTCAGGGTCCATCAACAGCAGAAGCAACTCATCACTGGCAGAGTTTCTCCATCTGGCTGCCCCAGCTTCAGAGGTCTGGCTCCATCAGGGCAAAGCTGTGTGGTCTCTCCGCCGGCTCCGTGATTAATCGTTTCTGAGACTAACTCCCAACAACTGGGGAAGATAGCTTCTCATCTTCATGAGGGAAATATCACGAGATTTCCCAGAAGTCTCAGGAGAAAGCCATACCCACATAGAGGCCTCATTGGCTGCTCAATGGCTATCTCCAGATTAACAGCCTAGACTCCACCCCTACATTTCAATCCTAAAATTAACATAAGCACATGACTGCCACACACTTGGACCACTGTCTCCTTTTCTCTCATCCCTATCCCAGGCACCATCAGGCCTGGTTTAGTACACATACACACACACACACACACACACACACATACACACACACTTGTGCTGTCAAAATTTTCCCGTTTGAGAATCCTCGTGCATTAGTCTGGGTAGACTAGAGAAACAAATCCAGAGACACTCATAGTGTGTATAAGAGCTTAATATACAAGAGTAATTGAATATTAAGAAAACATCCCAGCCCAGTCCAAATCAAGTCCAGGGTTCAATACCAGTCTACAAAGTCCTCTTCAGACACATGACACACTTGAAATAATGCTGAATGCAGGATAATCACAGGACAGTAGGTGGGAAACCTTGTGGATCCAGTGGCGGTACAAGCATCTCAGCACTGGCAGGGGTCTCCACGTGGCTTCTCCAGCTCCGAGGCTCTGGCTCCATCAGCCTGTCTCTATGTGTCTTGTCAGAAGCAATGTCTCCCAGGAAGTAAGGAGAGAGAGTGTGTATGTGTCTCCTTCTTCCTGCTTCCAAGGAGGAATACTGGAATGCCTACACTGAGGCCTCATGGGCTATGACCTGATTAACAAGCTAGACTCCACTTTTAATCCTCTCAATATAACGACCAATCCTGGTCATTAGCATTCCATCTGGGCTGGGTCAGAGTGTAGGCGCAGGGCCGTACATCAGCATCCAACTCGTCCCAGTTGAGGGAGAGGGCCATCTAGAGAACACCCGGAGAAACTGACTCACCAAGGAGACCTCTGTTTATGGACAGACGAGGGTTACAGGATGGGGAGGGTCAGGAAGGAATGAGAAAACTGGAACTCTGAGAAGATAAGAGACCCCAAACTCAGACTCACTGCCACCAAGTCATTCTGAGTCACGACAATTCCACCGAAAGGTAGAACCGTCCTTGTGGGTTCCCAAGAAGCCAGCTCTTTGCAGAAGTAGAAAGCCCTGTCTTTCTTCCATGGCGTGCCTGGTGCTTTCAAACTGTGGACCTTGTGGATCACAGACCAGTGGGTAAACCACTACGCCACCAGGGCTCCCCTACAAGAGACCCAGGGTCGCCCAATCTAGGAGCCATGTGGTTTTCTGGTCATGGGACTGCATGCTGCTCCTTGTCTGTTTCCACCCCTGATAAAGCAAGACAAGAACCCGTAGCATAGGTTGGACAGCAGGGGTTTGCCACAGTGAGCCAGGCACTGTTCTTCCTGCCCTCTGGTTTGTTTTTTGAAGATAAAGTGACCTTAGCAGGGGTTTTCCTTTTGGGTTTCTGGCAGGCTTCTGGGTGGTGGGCATCTGGAGGTGTGTGCAAGAGGTATTGCCCTCGGGGGGGCTGCATGACAGATCTGTAGAAAGTTCTGGGAATGTTGGGGGCAGCGCTTGCATGACTAGAGTTTGTGGGCGGTGCACAGGTTTGAAGCATTCGATCGCAAACCAGAAAGTTGGTGGTTTAAGCCAACCCAGAGGCTCCTAGAAAGAAAGGTCTGGCGATCTCATTCTGAAAAAGCAGCCTATGGAAACCAGATGGAGCTTGAGCTCTTGACACACAGGGAGTTGTCATTAACGGGGGTTGGAATCAACATGACGGCAACTGGTTCCAGGTTATCTCCGTGATGTCAGGGCTCTCCGTAGAGTCCCTGGGTGGTGCACATGGTGAGATGCTGGATAACTACTCTCCAAAAGATTGGTGATTCGGATCCAAGCAGAGGGACCTCATAAGTAAGACCCCGGCCTCGGAAACCCTATGGAAGAAGTCCACTTTGCACAAGCTGAAATCCTCTCGTGGGTAACTAACCACAAGAGCAGTGGCAGGTCTGTCTTTCTCGGTTGCTTTGGCTTCCTCTCCGGCAGAAGGTGGGAGAGGTTCAGGCTTAGTAAGTACCGGTGTGGAGCAGAGGCCAGAAGGTGGGCTTTGTCCAAAGTCCTACATCTCAGTCCTGCTGCCAATGTACTGGAAGAAGTCATTTGTGCCAATTAGGCGCTGAGCAGTCCAGGGTTGTCCTGTCTGGGAGGCAGGCGAAGAAGCCAATCTCCAAGACAGGTGATCGATGAAGGTGACACATTGCTTAGGCCTGCGATTCTTCTTCGACACTTTGCCCTCAATTAACTCTCGGCAAAATCGGGGCAATTAGTGGACTTGCCTTCCTAATGGGCACATGGTCCAGGCTGGGCAATTTAGTTCCACGATGAAATGCATTAAGATATTAGGATTAATCTCAGTCTTAATGAGCTTCTGATTTGCAGGTTTGAGGAAATTTTTTTTGAAATAGAAAAATGAATGCTAGGCTCATGTCCTGCTGTGTTGCTGCTAGCTGGTATTTAGTCAGTACCAATTCATAGCAACAAGGCACAGAACGGGAGAGATGCCACCCAATCCTGCACCAGCGACGTATTCAAACCTTTGTCGCCCAGGGAGCTGTCGATGGCTGAGTTGTGGAAGCAGATCATGGGGTCTTTCTTTCTCATCCATTTCAATCTGGAAGCTCCATTGAAGCTTGTTCAGCCACATAAGTTTCTGTTGGCAGATGACTGGACATGAAGGGCATCAGCCAGGAATCACCCCGGGTCTCTTACAAGGAAGGCGAAAATCCCACCACTAGGTCCACTAGGCACATTGCACAGGGGAAAGCTGCTGTCGAGACCGCTTTCTAAAACTGAAACATACAGCCACTGAGTTGATACTGACCCAATAGAACAGGGTAGAACTGCCCCCATGAGCTTCCCAGGCTGTAACTTTTTACAGGAGTAGAAAGCCCATCTTTCTCTTGTGGAGCAGGTAGTTTTCTGAACTGTCAACCTTGTGAGTAACCACTAGACCACCAGGACTCCCATTAGAGTATTGAAACGCAAGACCTGACCCAAGCCATGGCATTCTCCATGGCCTCATAAGCATGTGAAAGTTGGACATCGAATAAAGAAGGCCAAAGAAGAATTGAGAGAATTGTGGTGCTGGAGAAGAATACTGAAAGGACCAGCAGCTGCCAAAAGGACTACCAAATCTGTTATGGAAGAAGTGTGGCCAGGGCACCCCTGAGAGGAAAGGATGGCAAGACTTCATCTTACCCACTTTGAACGTGTTATCAGGAGAGTCCAATGCCTGGAGAAGGACATCACGCTTGGTCAAGTAGAGGGGCGGCGGAAAAGAGGGAGGCTCTTGACAAGATGGACTGACACAGTGGCCACAATAATGCTTGGGAACTCTGTGAAGATGGTGCAGGACCAGGCAGTGTTTCGCATCTATTGTATATAGGATCGCTATGGGTCAGAACCTACTTAATGGGACCTAGCAACAACAACCACATGGCCCATGTATCCCAACCAAACCCCGCTGCCCTTTGAGTGGACTGTGACTCATAAGGACTCCAGGTGGGCTTTCTGAGTGTGTAAATCTTCATGGGAGCAGATAGAGCTTCAGCATTCTCCTGAGGATGGGGGGCTAGTGGGTTGGAACCACAGACCTTGTGGTTAGAAGTCCAACGCTCTCCCAAAAGCACCACCCGGGTTTCTGGAGGGCCCATGCTACACCAGTTGTTAAATATGATTGTCACCTTGTTCGTGCAGTTCTCAGACACTGTTTTAGGACACAAAAGATTATCAAACCTTTGTATTCCCATGCAATCATGTTTCATGCAATCATAACTGTTCCTCTGCATTTGGGCTCCAAGGTTCAGAAACCACAGACTCTTCTTATACTTTTTAAACAGCCTCAACACATAGCAACACCTTTGGATCCAGCAGATCCATAGTCATGTGATTTAAGTTTGGGGTTCACTTGTCCATATAAACCAAATGGATCATATATTAGAGATAGAGGACTACAGATACTGTAGAGGACTGCAGATACTGTACACCTGCTGTGTACCGGACACTGTTAGATGCTGCCTGTGAAGAGAAGAAGCCAATAGTTCTGCCCTCAGGAGTTCATGGTGTCACCCACCCCCATGAACTCTCGTAAGCTCGTCTCCTTCTTGCCAGGCAGCATCAGAAGATACCCAGAGGTTCCTGGAGTTCTTTGCCCATTTGCAGGCAAAGGTATTCCTGTAACGTTTCCTCAGTATGTTTGCAGTGAAATTTTTACTTTTCATGTGAAAGAAACAGAAGAACCTTGGGCAGCCATCTTCCATTTCAACAGCCCCAAAGATACACGAGTGTCCCCTCAACTGTAACTCATGTAGACACACCTACATTCAACGAGACCAGTGGACACACAGACACATTTAGCCAGATGAGGACACACCATACTCAACCAAAGACATACTCATCTTCAACCAGACCAATGGACACACTTGTATTCAACTAGACCAATAGACATAAACATATTTAGCCAGAGCAGTGGACACACTCAGATTCAGCCAGACCAGGACACAATCACATTCAAACAGACCAGTGGACACATCCATTTTCAACCAGAGCAGAACACACCCACATTGAACCAGGTCAAAGAGAGAGGCTGTTTTAGGCATGAGCTACTCTTTATTCATAGACTCACAGAACATAGAGAATTAAGAGGCATTGTCATTTGTTAACTCGACTTACCAAAAATGAAAAAAGAAAAACAAAGGGAGCTCCACATATATACAGCCTTAAAATGCATCCAGGGTAGCTTGCGTACTGCAACATTTGCTTTCATATACATATAAACTACTCTTATTTTACCTAAGCTATACATTTAAAATACATAAAAATGATACCAAATGGCATATTGGCCTATTTTTGTTACAGTTCTGATACATTCCTGATAGTCAAAGGGAAGGATGGGGAATGCATAGTTTCCTACTAGAAAAAGAAGAAACACACACACGCACACACCAACAACAAAATGGTTGATTCCGAGTGTGGGATATCATAGAGATGAGTGAGGGTTCTTGGGCTCAGATTTCAGTGGCATTACAAAGTCATTCATTCTGTCAATCAGCATTACAATTGTGACCCCTCTCAATAGTCAAAACCCAAACCAAAATCACTGCCACCCAGTCAAAGCTGACTCAGAATGACCCCCTGGGGGTTTCCCCTGTGGGAGTAGAGACCCCAGTTGGGATGTTGGTAATTTGCCTTGACATTTGACCTTCTAACTGGCTGTGAAGGGGGGGGGGATGTCAAGAGGAAGCTAAGGAAATCATTGTCACATTTCTGTCAGTTGCTTTTTATTTCTACCTCCCCGCCAAGGGTTCCCTCCATAGCCTTTGGCCTTGGTCTTCAATCCACCTCCTTCACATGACCCCCACCCCTTGACCAGCCCCTAGATTGGAATGCTGAACAAAACCCCCAGACACCGTCTAATTCAAGAGCTCTCTTCAGAAGCAACGAGGGATAGAGACCTTCATGGATGAACCAGGAACTGCAGCTCAACCTCCCTGCAGACCAGTCTCCTGCTTTCATTAGACTGAGAGGGGTGGGGTGGGGCAGAAACTTCTATCATGAGAGCCCCCCCTCCCCCTGACTTCAGCATCCACACTGTTTTTTTTGCCCTCTTAGATCACTCAGCCTCGCATGCACTCCATGGGGAAAGAAAGAGAAGACAGGACCATTTCCAGCCCAGGTCCCCAAAGGCGGACTGTCATGACCATGTGTGTTCTTGGTTTGTTTGTCCCTCTCCCCATCACGAGCTGCCCCCCCACCCGCCCACACTCTAGACTCTGTGAGAAGGACAACAGGAACCACGTGTTAGCAATCACTATAGGGGGATGCTCACTATAGGGGGAGGTGGAAGAGTGCTGAGGGACCCACCATTCCAGCCCTGGGCTCTCTTTGGAACAACAGATGGGCATTAGCCGCCTCTGGAAGAGAAGACTGTTGGGCACACACCTGGCAGACCGTAGCACTGCCCTGCGTCTGTTGGTGACTCAGTGGACCACCTGGTTGGTTGGATGTCTCCTGGAATATTTCCCTGCTGGGGATGCCTATCATCTGCACAACTGCATCTCAAGGTGCTGCTCTCTTCAAAGGCACAGTTAAAACAGGAGGGTCCTTCTTGGAGAGCCTGGGGGGGGGGGGTGGAATGCTGGACGGAGGCTCTCCTGGGGGAAGCTCTCACTGGTGCCTTGGAGGTTCGGGTCAGGTCCCTGCTCTCTGAAGTGGCGGAACACCTGTCCTGTCCATGCCAACTAACCAAAGGGAGAAGCTGATGGAACAAAGACATGAGCATACAGGCGCACTGAAAAAATTAAGACAGCTTGGCCTCCATGCAGTGGGCCTCATTAGTCACTGCCCAGGATGCCAGGGCTAACAGGACCTCCCTGTGGTGGTGGCTGGGGGGTTTTTTGGGTTTTTTTGTTTGTTTGTTTGTTTTTTAAGAAAGATCTAGTTGCTCCCCACGCCCAGGCATCTGGGGTCAAATGCTTGCTGCAAGTTCATGTGACTCTGTCACAAGTTGCGCAGAGGGATTCTGCCTGGGGGTCTCACCACAAAGATGACGGGGAGGAGGTACATGCAGAGAAGATGATCCCCACGAGGTTGGGTGGGGGGTGCAAGAGCAGCCCCCTCCCCAAGGTGCTGTCCATGGGGGGCTGCCCTCAGTAGTCCTCTTTGGTTGGGGGAGGGGGTGGTGGCTGCTTACTTGCTTCCCTTTTTTCCTGGAAGGAAGTTTCTTGCAGAAAAGTGTTTAAAATGTCAGGGATTCTTGAGAGGCAGCAACAAGATTAATGAAGCTGCAAGTGCGACTGCCACCTCCTGCCAAGAGTCTCTTCCGCCTTGAGTTCTGTTGCCAGAACAAACCTCTCCTCTCTCTGCACAGGGACTCTGTCGGGGGCAAACCTGAATCTGACAGGAACTTAAAAGCCCAAACACAAGCACTCACCCACCCTCTTTCCTGCCCCATGGTTTAGATCTTGCTCTTGCCTGTGGACTCACTAAGGTCACCCCCTCCCACCCTCAGTGCAAGCTTCACACGGCTGGGTCCCCAGCTTTAGCAGGGCGTGCAGTGGGAGGTGTCAGGTTCAGTCCTAGCGGCCCCCACCTTCACACTCCCAAGTAAGGTGGGGAGGTGGGGACACGCACAGAGGCAATGCTATAGGAAGATGGCCTAGTTGCTTCTTATTGAGAGGCTGGGACCAGGAGCACTGCTCCAACCTGGCACAAGGGCTGGAACGGTCTCAGTATCTCCCGCTCTGCTTGCCAGGGGCCCGTTGTTTTCCACCCAGGCTTGTGGGAGGGGTTCCTCGGGCCAGGAAGCAGGGCTTGCCCATCCTGAAGGCCAGAGGCTGCCCCACTTTCAGCTCCAGGGTGGGGAGAAGCAGGCATTTGTACTCCATTCACTCCAGCCCAGGACGCAGAAGAAAGAGAGATCTATGTTCCTGAAAGCAAACCAACCCTACCGCCTGTGTCCCCTGGGTGCCCGCAGGAAGTCAATGTCCAGCCATAGCCATGGCTGGGGCGGGGGTGGGGTGAGTTAGTGCATCACAATCCTTGGTTCCCCAAAGCACTGACGATGTAACATCAGCATGTGCTTCCCGAGTCCCTCCACTGCCTGTGTCTGCGAGGCCCAGTGCCAGGGAACTACCAACACCTCCTTTCTATTTGTGCCCAAACACTGACCTACTCGTGACTTGGCAAATGGCGTTGAAGCGAAAAATAGAACACAACCCTGGTACAATATGAGAGTGCTGATTTCAGGGCTGCCCAAGGGGCTGGGGCACACTCAAGAGCTACTCCCCCAAACCCTCTCTCGAGACGGCTCTACAGAGAACCAGGCAGAGCATCCCTGGATCCCTGCCCCAAGCCAGAGTCCAGGAGCTTCCAACTCGTCTGCCCCAGGCCACTGGGGGCCAGGCTGCTGTGGTCTCTGGGGCAGACCTGGTCTATGAGAGCCAGCTCTTTGGGTGCCAAGTGGGAGCTCTTCTAGACCAGTCTGAGACCCCGGACCTGTACAAGGCAATTGTCCTGTCAGTACAGGACCCCCATGAGAGTGGACAGACCTCGGGGTTCCCCTTTGCTAGCATGCTGGGAGATGAAGAAGCATGGATCCGATTAGCCATTTTAACAGTAGGCTGGTAGGTGAGAGGGCTGGCTCTCGATGACTGGACCTACTCATGTGTGGAGAGGTCAAGCTCATATGGAATGCCAAGGGCTTGAGTCCAAGCAAATGGAGACTTGGTCAAAGGCCCCCAATAGGCCCCACAGCATCTCACTTCAAAACTCCTGCCCAATCAATGCTCATCTAATGGGTGTACCTCTTCCACTGCACAAAAGGACAGGGGTGCGGGGGAGCACCGTTCAGTCTTAGGGTTGGCCACTGGGTGACCCACCAACTCAAAGACCAGACCAGAGATGCAGAGAGGGCCATGGGGCATTCTGGCTGGAGCCAATACCACAGGCTGGGCTCTGAATTCTAAGGCAGAGATTAACCCTCCTGAGTCTCGCTACTGCGCCCACGGGCTAGGCTGGCCGGGTGGTAGCAGCGGTTCATTATGGTCATGGCAATTGACAGAGGGACCTTCAACTACGAACTTGGGGACCCAACCAGGTCCAGTGTCCACAGGAGCCACAGAAGCTGCTGAGATTCAGGAGACCGGCTGTTGCTTTCAGGGACATGGGTGAGCTTGCAGGGGCGTGGCAGACGGGGCTGGGGGGGTGTGGGGGAGGCTTGGAGGTTCTGAACTCATCACCAGCAAATCTTCCCCAGCCAACTTTAGTTTTTAAGCTTTCTTTTCCAAAAGACTGCTCCCATGGAGGGGAAGAGACACCCCATCCCATCACCCCACCACCCCCTGTCAGAAGTTTGTTTGTTGGCTGGTGGGCTTTTGCCTCATCTTTTATTTCATTGGAAGAGCTGCCCCTTCTGCTCCAATGCTCTCCCTCCTCATAGAAAAGAGAGAGGGAAAGGGGGTGGGGGGAAGAGGTGGAAGGGAAGGGGAGAGAAAGGAGGGAAGAAGACAACAGTAAGGGAAGGGAAGAGAGGAGGAGAGAGGAATAAAGCACATGACCTCCCTAGATGGTAAGCGTTAATGCGAGACTCTTTTTTGTCTCACTAATTACAGGCTTGTAAGATGGTGGAATGGACAGAGCATGCAGCTAACCAGTGAATGCAGTCCCTGATTAAAATACGAGTTCTAAGAGTTTGGAAAACTGCTAACTCCATCCCTCACCCCCTGCTCCTTCCGGCCCCCATCCATCATCCCTCACTCTCTTATGCTGAGGGCTCGGTTGGAGCCACCTTCACAAGCTCAGATCGACAACGATGTGTTCGAAAATCTTCGTTTTCCCTTTGAAACTGGAGGCGAAAAAGAAATCCCTCCTGTCGGTGGAGACGGCCGTGAAGGAGCGCGGTGCCTGCACATAGATCTCCTTGAACTTGACGAAGAGCTGCTTCTCCTTGTCCCACTGGTAAATCTGGGAGAAGGTATAGTCACTGCCTAGGGCCAGGTAGTGGTTCTCTTTGAAGGAGAAGGGCTGCAAGGTCATGGCCCCCCGGGAGGGCAACGCCTGGATCTCTGCAAACTGCTTTCCATTCCACCGCATGACCCTGGAGTCCCCAATGAAGCGTGTGAGGGACAGGTAGAGGCTGTTGTGCATCTTGAAGCTCTTCACGGCCAGCACATCCTCCATGTTGGGGATGTCGCCATGGGGGACGAACTTCTTCGAGCTCTTGTTCCACTGCAGGATGATGGGCACCTGGGAGCGGCTGGACAGGATGAGGTGGGATTTCCCATCGATGTCCACAAACTCCGCGTCCGTGTCCCGGAACCACTCATGCAGCGACTGGTAGGAGTAGAAGCCTTTGGTGTTCCACTTGTACACGGTGGACAGGCCGGCCTTGGAGCTGTCGGCGATGACGAAGAATGTCTCATCGTCAATCTGAAACAGCTCGATGTCGTTGGGCTTGGAGATGCGGGACACTTCGATGTCTTGGAACTTGACGAACTTGGTCCAGCTGTCGTCGTATTTGTAAATGTGGGAGCCGCCGAAGAGCTGGGCCACCACCACAAACACCTGGTCCTCGATCAGGATGGCTTTGCAGCCCACGATGGACTGACCTGCTCTCCAAAAGAGAAGGAGGGGGTGAGAATGATCCCCAACTGTCAGGGCTCTGGGTGGGATCAGGAGCATCGTCCCTGTCCATTCCCAAGTTTACATTCACACAGAAACACGGAATGCGGCCTGATTTGGGAACAGAGTCTTTGCACAGGTGGAATCAGTTAAGATGAAGTCAAACTAGATTCTACCAACCAGTGGTCATTCTGTCCTACCGTGATGCCTTGGGTGTTATTATGAGGCTGGAAACCGCCCCACCAGTATCTCAAAACCAAGTAGATTTGCTCAGGCTGACCAGGCTCCAACAGGGGCTTCAGACTCAGACTAGGAAGAAAGCTAAGATTTACTTCCGAAACTCAACCTGTGGAAACTCTGCTGAGGACAAAAGACTGTCCACATCCATCCTCAGGAAGGACTGACCACTGCAGAAAGACTTCGTGTTTGATTGGTCCAGGAGACAGTCACATCTCCTGAAGGAGATGGGCAAGAAAAGCCTCAAGGAATGAACAAACACAGCTGCCACTACAGTGCCCTCAAGCATACCCAAGCGCGGGAAGATGGCACAGAACGGGCAATGTTTTGTTCTCTTGGGCATTCCAGGATGAAGCAGAAGAGTGGGGTGTTATACCTTATGCCTCCATTGGGTCCATGGTTCAAACTGTGGTACACACCTTCCGACCCTGGACAGATAACTGACCTCTCTGTGCTGCAGTTTCTCTACTACAAAATGAGATGGAGAGGTTACCAGATCTGACCTGAGGGGGTCAAGATGAGTTGAGGTCACTCGTGGTGAGGGTCCAATGCAGAGAGGGGACCCATTCGAAAGGCAGAAAACCAAACTCACTGCCATCGAGTCAAGCATGACTCAAGTGAGTGAACCTTAGAGCAGGGTAGAACTGCCCCTCTGAGTTCCTGAGACGGTAACTCTTTAGGGGAATAGAAGGTGTTGTCTTCCTCCTCCCAGATCACACTAGTGGCTTCAAACTGCTCACCTTGCAGCTAGCAGCCCACTGCACAATCACCACACCAGAAGGTATTCAACGGGACACGGAGGCCTGGTGGCACAGTAGTTGCCCAAGATCAGCAGGTCAAAAGTGCCAGCTGTTCAGCCGGAGAAAGACAGCACTTTCTACTGAAGTGCTAGCAATCTCAGAAACTCATGGGGGCTGTTCAACCCTGTGTGACGGGCTCACCATTAGTCAGCAGAGCCTGAATCGGTTTTCAGTTTATCATCCTGGGGAAGGACCCCTGGTGATTCAATGGTTACTCTCTCGTCTGTTTATAGAAAAGTCAGTGGTTCAAATCCATCAGATGAGACCCCTGGGAGCAATTCCACTCTGCTCCATAGG
>PVJH01014656.1:0-56292 GCA_004026705.1 Nesogale talazaci | reverse complement strand
CTGGTCACTTTAGGAAGGGTGGTGAGACTTCATCTCAAGTACTTTGCACATGTTAGGAGAGACAGGCACCTAGGCAAGGCCATTGTTCTTGGTACAGCAGAGGGCCAAAGAAAAGGAGGAAGGTCGTGCTTGACAAGACAGAGTGACAGGGTGGCTCAAGCTTAAGAAGGATGGTAAGGGTGGGGCAGGACCAGGTGGGGCTTGGTTGTGTTGTCTGTAGGGTTGCTGCGAGTTGAAGCCAACTTGAGGAAACCCAGCAACATCATCGATTGTTTTTTCTCTTTTGGTGTTTTTGTATTATTTCTTCTATACACTTGGTTTTGTGTATTTTTCTATTTCCTTAGCTATCATTTCACATGATTTAAAATTGGTTCTAGCCTCTTTTATTTTTATTTTATATGGTTTGTGTACTATTATATTTGTTTTATATTTATTAATTATATTTTCAAATACATATTAAATGTTCCTTTTAGTAAAACCAATCATTATGGTCTGGCTTGTCAATATCTAGCATTGTACTCATATTTGTTCATATACTAACATTTTCATTTATCAGTAAACACTGATGTATACATTTAACTTTCTACCATGATACTACAATTCTATTGGCTTAAAAATTAACTAATGGGGAATGCACTAAATTAATAGATACATTTGAAAGTTTCTTCTAAAATTCACATTGCATGTAGATGTAGTGTCTAAAATTTTATTTTTAAGGGGTGAGTTCTATTCTATTTTTACTAAATGGATTAGAACTTTCCTTTATGAATATTCACTTTGCGAATTTTATCCTTACCAACACCATTAGAATATTCAAATCTTGAGAAAACTTATTATTTTTTGTGTCATAGTAAATGCAAATTTCATATCTGTTCTGTTGAGAAAGCATGAGGGGAGCCATTTGAAATTTCTCCTAAAAAATCATCAGACAAAGAACAAGGAAAGATAAGTTTTCTGGGCTTCTGAAAAAGGAGGAGTCAGTTACTGTCTTACATCTCAAAGATTCTTTTGAAACTTAATGGTCTGAGTATACAATAAAACTGTTACTGTTTATAAATAAAATTTTCCCATAGGCCAGAGAGTTCTGGCTGTGTCACTATCTATAACTTAGACATATATGCTAATTCTGGATCTTCATTTATTTGACATACAAACCCATCAAGGTAGGAAAAAAAACAACACATTTCTTCTAGAGTGGGCCTTAATTTAGGGACTCAGTCCAGATTGCAAATCTTTGGCTTTAAATACTCAGGAGGTAAGAGAATTTTAATATGTCTTAGAATCAAAGCCATTTCTGACATCTATCTGCAACTAATTATCATAGGATTTGAAGTTGCAGTTGGCTGTTTATGGGAAAGTGTGAAAAATGTAGACATATATTATTTCTCTGAATGTATGGTAGCTATAAAAAGTGAGAGAAGATGAACATGTGAAAATGCATTTTTGCATAGGTAAATTTTAGATTCTCATTATAATGTTCTTATTTCTATATTTTTAAATAATGATAGAAAAGTTTAGAGTTAATGTACAGTGTTGAATATTATTATCACACATACTTACTTAGTGTTACTTGATGATGACATTACCTAGGAATATAAATGTCTGTAAAAAACCCTAGAACTTTCAGAAAAAAGCTTTTCACAACAAAACATATTTTTGAAGAGCTGACATTTATATCCTTGATAGAAGTAAATTATCTTTGTAAATCAAAAATTAATTTTTGCTGAAAAGATGCATTAATATTAATCATTTTATATATATATAAGTATGTTTGAACTTTCATATTGATACTATCCAGTCTGAAACAACATTTAGCCTTAAGCTATTTTAAATAAGTTAAATATTTAAAATATTTTTATTGAGAAAACAAGTTAAAGTATATTGTTTTAGCATACTTACAAGTTTCTGAGAAACTCTTTAAAATTCTGGCCAAAATATAAGTTTGTGGCTAATTTCATACAAAGAAATATATGTATGAAAATAACTATAACACACATTTTATATTTGTGGCAGTGTATATATTATATATTTAAAAAGAAGAGCTCTTATTATTAATGCTATCTATATTTAAAGCAACATATTAAAAATCATTCAATTTTCAAAAAGGAAAACGCATTTCAAAATTTAAAAAGGAGTAAGCAAATACATAAATAAATAAAATTTGTATCAATATCATATTATTAAAGTCTGAATATGTAATGTGTTTCAAAATTTTTAGTTAATAAGGAAAGGAGTATAATTTCTAGGTCATCACGGTTATGCTTTATTGAGGATAAAGGAAAGGGATGTTCAACTCTTTGATATCCCTGGCATGAATTCACAAAGCTGTAACATGACTAATGAAAAAAAGGCCTTATAAGGTATAGTACATATTTTTCTCTATGGATCAAACAAGTAATATTGTCCATGGCCTGCTGTCAAGTACTAGCTCCATTCTACGTCGCTGTGAAAAAGATTGTCATCTCACATAATCTCTGAATGCATTGATTTAAATTAAAATGGTTTTCAAGATATTACAGGGAAAGTAGTGAAAATTGTGCACTAGGTTGATATCCGAGTTTGTTCAGACAGCAAATTCCATTTCATTGTCATGGAATGAATTTCCACTCCCAGTGGCCCTGTACGACAGAGGAATACTATTGCTGTTGATTTCCCAGACTGAGACTCACACCAGTGTAGGAAGCCTGGCTTTTTGATGGCACACCAGCGGGTGGTCCTCAGTGTCTGATTTCTCCATTGGCCATCCAACAGTTCCCCTGTGGCACACCGTGCAGTGAGGAACGTTGTCTTCACACACACCTTAGTAAATTCTAACTTCATTTATTCTTGCTGTACAAATAATTTTGTCATGAAATTAAAGATTGCATAATGTTATGTAGCAGTGTTTTTATTAAGTACACATTTTTCTGTACAGTAGTTAAAATCACTCTCTATCATAATTTTGCTAAATAGTATGTCATATTCTCATAAGCAGTAGTACAATTTATTTTTAATATTTAATGTATTTAATATTCTAAGTCTGGGATGCTTTCTCCAAACTATTTGACACTTTTCCAGATGACTGTGCCAACTTCAGCCATCATTTACATACTTATGGAAAGCAAGGACAAATAATACTTTTTATTTAGAAGAATAATATGTTTTCATAAGTCTCCATGACTGATTTTCCCTCGTGTCTTATTGTCTCAGACAGATTATTTGTATTTCTTAATAAAGCATAAAGAAAAAGGAAAATTTACATTGTGCCATTGAGCTGATTCTGACTCATAAAACCCTATATGACTCAGGAAAATTGTTGAATAGCGCTCCAGAGACTAAATTTTTATGGAAGCAAACACCATCATCTTTTCCATATGCCATGCGGCCAGTGGGTCTGAACCATAGATCGTCTGGAAAGTAGCCCGATGCTCAGCGTGTGTAACAACAGGGCTCCTTTTGGCCTCCTTACAAAGAGAGCTGGAGAATGAGAAAGGAGCTTGTTGTTTGAGTGACATTTCAGGTCCTGAAAATTCAGTCAATGATCTATTTGATCCTTATTGTAATTAATAGGCTGCAAAACAGATTTTTTACTATGTAGTAAATACACTGTGTATTGGGATATCCAAAATACCATTTTAATAGAGAGATTGATGTCTCCTTTGGCCAAAATAGACACATGTATTAAAATGGTTTACAATAAAATTCTAATTACAAAACTCTTCACTCTATTTACCACCCTAATAAAGAATATGATTTCTCTGCTAAAACCCCATGATGTTTCCCTTCTTACGT
The DNA here is from genome assembly GCA_004026705.1 of Nesogale talazaci. Classification (NCBI taxonomy): domain Eukaryota; kingdom Metazoa; phylum Chordata; class Mammalia; order Afrosoricida; family Tenrecidae; genus Nesogale; species Nesogale talazaci. The sequence goes on along the minus strand of PVJH01014656.1, from coordinate 52,521 downwards.
TTTCTACTTGCAACTTTCTCTTGCTTAGGGATCCTCATGTTGTTCTTGTAGGTTCCATCGAGTCAGTTCTGACCCCCAGCATCCTTATGCGCAACCATCACCCAGTCCACATCCCTCCCCGTGATTTTGCCTGAGCCCCTTGTTTCAGCCACTATGACAATCTTTCCCTTAGAGCGCCTTCATCTTTTTTTTCATTGCCACTATAGTTTACCAAGCATAGCATCTTTCCCCAGGGACTGTGCTAGCCTTACACTGTGTTGAAAGTATGTCAGACAAAGCTTTCCCATTCTTGCTTCTAAAGAACATCCTGGCTGTAATTCTTCCCAGACACAGCTTGCAATTTTAGCAGGTATTGTCTACAATCTTTGTCAGTGCAAAATTTCAAATGTATCAAATTTTCTTCAGACTGTTTATTCAATGTTCAACTTTCACTTTCATATCAGGCAATTGAAAATAACATGGCTTGGGTCAGGAACACCTTCATCCTCAAAATACCATTCTTGTTTTCCAGCACTCCAAGATTCTTTGTGCAGCAGATTTACCCAGTGAGATGCATTGCTTGATCCCTGGACTGTGCATCCAATGAGCGTTGATTGTGGGTCCAAACTAGAGAAATATCCTTGGGAACTTGAACCTTTTCTGCATTTAATATGATAATACCTTTTGGTTTCATTGTGCAGATCTTGGCCTTCTTTACATTGTGTTATAATCCAGATGGAAGAGAGCAATCTTTGATCTTTTTCAGTAAGTGGACCAAGTGCTCCTAACTTTCAGCAAGCAAAGTTCTATCATTTGCATATGGTAGACTGTTAATAGACATTTCTCCCATCCTGATATCCCAACCGTCTTCATTTATTTAAAAGATTCTCCGGTGTTCAGCATACACAATGAACAAGTATGGTGAGAGGATACAACCAAGACACACACCTTTCCTGATTTTAAGCTGTGAAATTTGTCCTTGTTGTCCCCGTAATTGTCTCTTGATCTATGTGCAAATTCCTGATAAGCTCGATAAAGTGTTCTAGAATACCTCTTCTTAAATTTATCAATAGTTTGTTATGATTCACCCAGTCAAATGCTTTGGACTGGTCAATAAAACACATGTAAACAATTTTCTGGTCTTCTGTTTTTAGCCAATATCCATTTGATATTAGTAATGCTATCCCTTGGGCTAAGTGCTCTCTCTCGCAATTCTCAGTCAGTGTATTGCTGCAACCTTGCTGAATGATCTTCAGCAAAGGTCTACTGGCATATGATAAATATGATACTGTTCTGTATTTTGAACATTCTGTTGGGTCACCTTTCTTGGAATGGGTATAAATACCAATCTGTTCTAGTCTTCAACATCTCCTGGTATAGATAAGTGCTTGCAGTGCTTAGGCAGCTTGCTGAAACAATTGAAATGGTATCCCATAAATTCCTGGAGTCTTGTTTTTGACTAATGCCTTCATTGCTGCTTGAAATCCTTCCTGAAGTCCCCTTGGTTCTTGCTTTTATGCTACTTCCTGAACAGTTTAATTTCCACCAGCTTTTTCTTTTACAGTTATACCATGTATTGCTTCCATTTTCTTTTGATGTTTCTTTTATTATGCAATATATAGCCCACAGTCTCTTTTAATATTGCAATGAAAAGCTTGAATTATTTCTTGAGTCCTTTCTGCTTAAGATATGTTAAGCACCTTTTTACGTTTGGTTTTCTAACTCTAGGTCTATTCGCACTTCATCATAATATTTGGCTTTGTGTTCTGAGATGTCCTTTGAACTATTCTATTAAGATGTTTGACTCCATCATTTCTTTCCATTTGCTTTAACTACTTCTAACATCCACTTCTATCCTCTGTTTCCTTCCTGTATTTTTAATCATCTTTTGTTTTCTTTGTGACTGATGGCACTGGTGTCCCTTCACAGCTCATCAGATCTTCTGCTACTAATGTTCACTGTATATATTTTGTTGCTGAGATTAACACAAAATTCAGCTAGGATGGACTCAAAGTTGTATTTTGAATCTTAAGGACTTGATTTAATTTTCTTCGGCAGTAATCATAGCATACTAATGAGCAATTGATGGTCTACTAGCTGATGATACTGAGTGTCTTCATCTTCTCTTTCTACACATTGAATCAGTGTGATTTCCAGGTATTCCACCTAAAGTAGTCCATTTGTATAGTAGCTTTTCTTTGGTTGAAAAAGGTATTCTTTATGAAGCAACTGGACAAAGCATGTTATTTCAGCTCAATGATACACAAAATATTGATATTTGTGTGTTCACTTACATTTTTGATGACTTCCAATTTTCCTAGAAATATATTTTGCATATTTCTAGTTTATTTTCTTTTCGAATTTTAACAATATTTCTCTTTTCCTTGAGTTGTGCCCAACAACAAAAATTGATCTCAAAGCCCCCATCATATGGGCCTTCCCCATGCAGTTCACCATGGCCAGCTCTCATCTGAGAAACGCCCTTCTCAGTCACACCTGGAGTACCCTCTGACTTGAGGAGTCCCTCATCTGGCCCTTTCTTTGATCATGCTCTGCTCCCATGTTTTAGGCTTCATGTATATGGCAATGTTTCAATACTCTACATATGGTTTTCAGTGTCTATGTCTTCCAAAGTGGGAGACTGAATCCTTTGCACTGTGTTCTTACTCTGGAAGCTCATCTGGAACCTGCTCACCATGGTTGACTCTGCTGGCATTTGAGATGTCAGCCTATAGCTTCCAGTCTCACATTAACACACAGCTCACAAAAATAAGACAAAGCTGGAGAGAAAGGGTGGTTTAAAAGATTCATGCTTTATGTGGCCAGTCTCAAAGTCAGGAAGCTTTCAATTAGATGACTAAGACTAAGACTTTGTAAAAGTTTCTTTAACAGTAAAGACAAATAAAACCCAAACAAAAAATGACTGATAAATATACCCCCATTAATCAAACTGAAGGGAAATATCAATTGACAAATAAAGTTTGTGTATTTTCAATGTACCAGTGCTATTTGGAGCAGTAGAATTGCTGACAATGACTTTGGTCCCAGAAGCAGCACCAGCTCGTCATTTCAATGTGCTGCCTTTAAGGTGAGATCCTGGATGCTAGTCCATTAGAGATTGTGAGACTGACACTGTGATTAAGGGACTGGACTTGGGGAATACTACCTAGGATATGTCAATATGATGTATTTGTTAATTAGGACTTTCTTTGGAGTTGAGCAAAAATAAAGATAAGGGATGGTGGCACACAAAGAAAACAGAAATTTTACTTAAAAGTCTTAAAAGCAATGAAATAAATTGGACTGCAGGGTTACTGTCTTCGGTGATAAAGTAAAAGGGGTGAGCGTGATAAAATCCTAAACTTATTCTTATCTCAAGAGATTTCATTAAATTGACACCTGAGTCATATACACATGCATGTAGATATATGTACATATGTGTGTACATATATATATATAATTATGTGTGTATCTGTGTGTATGTGTGTATATTATATATATATATATATATATATATATATATATATATAACAATCTCTCAGGCACATTTATCATTAGATAAAAGCATATATTTTAAGTACATAAATTTTAGAGTGGGTGTCCTCAAACTTTTTAAACAGGGGGTCAGTTCACTGTCACTCAGACCATTGAAAGGCTGGACTATAGTTAAAAAACAACAACAAAAATGAACAAATTGACTCTGGGCCCTGGATGAGTCAAGTGCTAAGCAGGGCAGCAGAGGTGGCAAAAACACCTGGTAGGCCAAATAAATGTACTCAGCAGGCCACTTGTGGCCCACAGGCCATAATTCGAGAAACTCTGCCATTTAAAAGCATCGTGATTGGAGACTGAATAGATAAAATGGCAATTCTCATATCATATATAAAATAAAATTTGTATACACAACCTCCAAAGCAACCAAGATAATGAGCTCAATCATTTTAGTGTGACGACAATGATCAGGACTTAGTGAGAAAGAGCTTCTCTAGGTTTTTCCTGGCTTCCCACATAGGATCAATCAGAAATATTTGCTTTCTTAACCAATCATACCATATGCCCACACTCTATTTATTCTAATTTCAGCTTCTCTAGGTATCACCTTCAACCAGATAAATGTCAAGTCTTTCTTTTCACACTTATAAGGATTTTGCATCTCCTTGGCCACCTTTAATTATGTCCAAAGTAAGTTATGATAACTGATTTGCTGCAGCATGCTCTATGTAAACAATGTGTGCTTGTTCACGTTTTGGTGTTCTTCAATTATTTTCACAGTATATTTTAAATACATGTATTTTAGAAAGCAGGTGAATTTAAGAACACCTCATTGTAAAACTTGTTTTGAAATTTTGAAGTCCATTAAATGAAAGATAACCTAAGATTGTATAATGCCATTTTGAATTGCATTTACCTTCTAATGTATTATTCAGAATAATTTCCCTTTCATCCGATTCATGTGATTAAGTGGTACTCTTAAATGTTTACGATACTTTCGTGGTTTGGAAACCATGCTCCTGCCCTCACTCTCAAATGTTAAATTATTCACTCAAAGTATCAAAATAGCAGAGTTTGTAGGATTTTCTTTGGCATATCCCAGTTGTGGCTATAAGTAAGTTATTGTTGAGTAATATTTGACTTACGGAAACCTTATGTATAACAAAAAATGTTATTTGATGCTGCATTGGTTCTAGCTCTATATTAGAAAATATTTTGTTGTGGTTCCTGAAATTCTCATAGGCCAATTTTTAGGAACAGATTGTAGTTCATAAGTGGCTCTGCTGGTATTTTAAATATTGATGACATAACTCCAACACCATATAGTGATGGGTCTTCTATGACATTGTTCTTAAAATTTCACCAACATCAAGCTAAGTTAAATCACCAATAGCAGTAAATGAAATGAAGTGAGTGACTAAAAACCAACCATAAAATTAATCTAGTTGCCTTGTACTTTCTTTATGATTAAAAGTGTAAATAGGCATATGCCAGAGAATAGTGTGGAGTTTCAAATATGGAAAGGTGTGCATCAGGGGTATTCAGTCTCCATGCTGAGCAAATGATTCACGAAGTTGGATTACATGAAGAAGAAAGTGACATCTAGATGGAAGAAAGGTATTGAATAAAAACCTTAAATATGCAGATGGTACAATGTTGCTTGCTAAAAGCAAGGAGAACTTGATGCATTTTCTAATAAAAATAGCATACTGCAGCTATTAGTATGGACTGACACTCATTGAAAAGAAATAGAAAAACAGATCAGTAGACTATATCATGATAAAAAAGAAAATATTTAAATTGTGGAGGATTTCATTTTGCTTGACTTCACAATCAACTATCATAGATGCTCTCATATATAGTGAGGTAAGTACGAGAATGCTGACTGTGAAGTCAACACTTTTAGTCACCAGATACTCTGGGAAGAAAGAGGAGACTGTCTTCTTCTCTAAAGAATGACAGTGTCAGAGCTCAGGGATGATTCCACCCTCGAGAGTAGCTAGGAATCAGAATCAACTCAATGAAAGTGAGCTTGAATTGTTTGGTTTGTTTCTTTTTTCTCATAGAAGCATCAGTTCATAAATCGAAATCTGCATTGCGTTAGGCAAATCTGTTACATAAAATCTTTTAAAAGTGTTGAAGAGCAGTTATGTCATTTTGAAGACTAAGGTGCAAGCCATGCTATGTTTATTTGCCCCATATGCTTCATATATGCAAAGGACTAGAAAATCATGGCTGTATCTGCATTGTTATGTTAGTTAAGAATATTCTACTGTTTTCAACCAGAAGAACGAATAAATCTGTCTTGGAAGAGGTTTGGCTGTTGTGCTCCTTAGAACAGAGTGGCAAGACTTCATTGACTTTGGGTTTAAGAGAAGACTCTTCCTTGTTAAAGGAGAGAATCAGTGAAAATTGAGAATACACTTTTACTAGACCGTTCAATGACATCAATCGATAACATGGCTGCAAAATGAACTCACTCATAATAAAAATTGGGACACACTTAGGAGGTTGGACAGTGCTTCATTAAGCTGTACATACGATTTCTCTAAATTGGAACAGATTTAATGTTAGTGAACACTATTGCATTTAGAGGGTTTTGAGGTCATGCAATTTCCTTGAAAATAGATTTGTTTTGCTATTGTTAGATAACATTAAACAGCAAATCAGGTTGGTACTTCAATGATAAAATTCTTGCTCTCCATATGAAGGACCTGAATTCAATTCATGTGTAGTGAAATTCATACTCCATAACCTACCTAAGCTTGGACATTACTATGATAAAATAATAGCAATATTTTGATCTGCAGCCAATCATAGGGATAATGGAGGATGGAGGAACATTTTATTCCTTTGTGCAAATTGCCATAAAATGGAAGCTAATTTCATAGCAGCTAGCTAAAATAATGAAGAATTATTTTTTTACGAAATTAAGTATCCTGCTTGAGTACATGTTGACTAAGCCCTATTCCAAAATAGAGATATTATAAGCAGGTTTTGTGTGAGAGATGTACCCTACAATTTGTGAAGTTAGGTGCTAAAATTATTGTTTATTACTATTTCCCATAATTAGGAATCTTATGTATAAAAAGGTTTTCCTCCAAGTATTTAAATTTATTTGACATGTTCTGAAATTTATGTTTTGTGAGAAATTTCTTAAACTTACAATTCTCAAAGAGAATAGTGATTTATAAATAGACAGTGGAAATAGTGTGATATTTTACAATCGAATGTCAGTATATTTCAGTTTATGTATGTGAAACTTAAAAAAATAATATATTGGATTAAATTAGTTCTAGTGCAAAACAATCTACATTTTCATTAAATAATTTGGAATAATATACAGTGTAAAGCAGCCATTTGTTTATATTAATGGATACATACAAAACACTCAGAGCTATGGTTGATATGGTAGTGCATATTAAAGCTAAGCCATTTGTGCAGCTTAATAGTCTGTCTTACTATTTCAGCCCTCCTCAAATATAAAAATAGCTTTCTCTCACCCGGGTCTGTACATATCTCTACAGTACTTCACTTTTGCTCCTTAAGCTGCCATCTGAAAATTTCAATCATATGATTGTATCATTTATTCCATAGACGTTTGTTACTCAAAGTTCAAGATAATGTTAAATCTCTTCTGGCATCACTTGGTCTCTTCTTTCTTTCCTGTATTTTTAGTGACTTTTTGCATTCTTCATGCACAAAATCCTTGATTTCATCCCCAAACTTACCTATTCTTCAGTTGTTAGTGTCAAATTAGTCAAATCTGTTTTTCAGTATAAATGAGTCATACATTTATAAGGGATCACACATCATATGTAATTAATTATCAAAAGAAAGTATGGTCACTGTGGGCCCTGTGCAATCCTAGGACCCATTGCTCCATCATCCCAGCTCTGGATCATTTAGTTTCTATGACAAGGGATGTCATAGTGTGTTACATACTCAGCTACTAGCAGTGAGGCCAGTGGTTTTCCCTACTGTCCATTGGAAGAAAGATAAGGAAGTCTATTCCTATAAAGATTTATAGTCTCAGAAATACAAAGAGGGCAGTTATATTCTCTCATACAGATTATGTAATAATTAAGATCCTGGCAATTGTCCTCATGGTGCCGAAATTAAGCAATGAATTGTTTGGAATAACTGAACAGTTGATATTTTGAGTATACCAACTTCTCTGCTTAGTAGGGGGAAAGATTTTGTACTCTGCTTATATAAAGATTCCTAGTCTGGAAAATGCTTTAGAGTAGTCTTGGCTGACTCTTACGGAAGAAGAACATGGTAGATTTCTCAATTTCCACAGGGGAAACCCAAGTACTTGCTCAGTTTTAGATACTTCCTGCTGGTCTAATGCCAAACTGGGTCTGTCAATGCTTCTACACTAAGCTGAGGACAGAGAAGGGAATTCTGGTCACCTACTACAGTACTGATCCAAAGAAAAACACATGAAACTTAATGGTCATGTACAAAATTGATCACAAAAAGAAACACTTTTGTTTGATTGTGCATGCGGTCTCCATATATGTAAGGCTTACTTAAATAAAGAAGATTTTTAAAAATGATAGCTTCACGGTGATATACAGCACTTACTAATCTATATAGAGCAAAGGAACTAAAAATCTTGTATATGCTCACTTTGGAACAAATCTCAGCTCAGAAGCATCTTCTCACTACCTCCTCATCACAAAGGCCAACTCTGCACACTGATACCATTTTGCTCTAAATCTACTGAGACAATACCTTCATTATAGGAATAGAGGAAAATAAAATTTAAAGGAAAAGAAATTCAAGAAAAATTATTTGTGAAATAGTACAAACAAGACACCATTTCTTAAAAAAACTGATAGAAGATAGTCATCACTGCAGAATAAGGAAACTTAAATGAGCATAAAAAAGATAGAAGAGACTTACAGTAAAATAAAATAACCATACACCTACTAAGAAAGATTGTAGTATGCTAAACAAACTCAAGGTAATGTTTACAAATATGATACCCAGAACTCCATGAATTTGTTTGGTAGTCTAACTCTAAAAACTATTCACTCATATATTGTTTGCTATAATCTATGAAAGAATAAACTATTTGGGAATATTTTAAGTTCAGAGGCTGATATTTTTCATCTACTCTGATGTAAACACCCTTTGAATAGAATCGTTAATTTTTTTGAATAAGAGTGTTCTTTGTTTTTGTTTTTACTATCAACATAGATGTAATGACTTAGGTCTTGGACTTTGAAATCAAGATTATTATGCTTACTAAATCCTTCTAAATCCACATTTACTAGATTAACGGTGGGTCACTTATTTGAGATATCTTTACCTCTGTTACAACTATAAAAATAAAATGACATAATAACTCACTTGTAGAGTTCTTATAAAGTTAGGTAAATGGATCTGCAGTGAATTGAAATTACCCGGTACAGATTTTCTACACAGTCTTAGTAACGTCTATCAAATATCTGGGGGAGATGATGGTGAAACCTCGGGATTGGTCAGTTTTGCCACTCCACTGGGTGTACAGAAGAGACATCGTAAAAGCAGGAACAGAAGAATCCCATGACCACTGAAAAGAGAGCAGCAGAGTGCATGCCCCTCTCCTGCCTGTTTGGCAGAGACTCCAGGGGGCAAAGTGCCAAGACCACAAGACAGATCTAGAAGATAAAAAGTATAAGACATCCTCTTACAGAGAGGTTTCAAGAAGGAGATGAGCCGGTCAAGGTACAGTGTAGTAACAATGAAATATGCAGCCCTGGTCTAGTTCTCAAATGTTTCCTCCCACCCACTATCATGACCTCAATTCTACCTGACAAATCCAGCTAGACCAGGGGCTGTGCACTGGAGTCAGAAACATGGGGAATTCAGGATAGATGATCCCTGGAGGACCAGTGGTGGGAGTGGTGATACGGGGAGGGTAGAAGGAGGGTGAAGTAGAAAGGGGGAACCAATTGCAGGGATCTACATATAACCTCCTCTCTGGGGTGAGGACAACAGGGAAGTGAGTGAAGGGACACATTGGACAGTGTACGATATGAAAATGTAATAGCAATTTGTAAGTTATTAAGAGTTCATGGGGGAGGGGCAGTGGGGAGGGAGGGGACATATGGGGACCTGGTACTGGGAGCATAAGTGGAGGGAGGAGGTTTTGAGAGTGATAATGGAAACATGTGCAAATGTGGGCTGCATACAATTGACATATGTATTGATTATTATGGGAGTTTTATGAGCTCCCAATTTAATGATCTATTTCTTTAAAAAGTTTCAGACACAGTATACAATGGCTAAGAAGGAATAAATCTGAGTTCCTTCAGGCAGTTGTCTGACTTGCAGGATGAGGTGCCCTTTGGGCATTTACTAATCTCAAAGATTTTTGACACTTGCTAAGCAGGGCAGAAGCTAGGTAGCTACGTGATTGTGAGGTTGAGAAGCAGAGAACTTATGAGCATGACCAAGAAAGGAAGACAAGATTAAAGACTTTGTCCTAATATTTTGTAAACCTAAAGTGTCGTGATTTTCCAACTTGACTAAGAAGCTCTCATACTACTCACTATTGACTATAGAGTTTCATGGGGGCCAATGTAATAGATTTTGAATCCCACTAGAGAAATGGTGTGCCGTGTTTAACCTTGACTTTAGTGCAGCCATCCTTGGATTGATACGTCTGAATTCTCTTTCTTCCTTGTGTAGCCAAAGGATGCCAGATCTGGCTTTCAAAGCCATTTCCTTAGTTCGTACATCTTTGGACCTCAGAAGTCAAGGATCGATGTAGTCTCATCCAAACCCTGCATTTACATTGTTCTTTCACCACACAATCTTGCTAAGAAAATGCCTAAGTTCTCTATTATCTACAAATTTGTTTCTATAAATAAAATCTAGCAGATAGAGTGGCAAAAGACAGAATAAAATGTAGCACTTTTCAATTTCAATTTTAATTTTAATAGTATTACATGTCCTTTCTTCTATTAGTTATTATAAATGCCAAAGGTGATTTGGGATTTAAATATATTAAAATGTTCCTTGACTAAAACTATTTGTTTAAAGGATTGTCTTCTTCATTAAAGAAATTTTCAGGATGATTTTCTTCAGGTTATAGTACCTAAAGAGTTTACTTTTCTGGTTACTTGAAGTTCAAATTTGAAAATTATGCTTCAAAGTTTCTGTATATTAAACTGAATTTTGTGTTACTCTCCTTTGAGAATTTTAGGTACTTGAATTTGAACCACAGAATTTTGAATATCTCTAAATAGCTAAATATATTACTGTAAATCTTTTTATTAACACTTAATATTAAGTCAAATAGATTTCAATGTTTTAAATATTTGAAAATAAAAGTTTATTCTGAATTATATCTGTGCTTCAATGATAGGATGAGAATCTGCAAAACCAGTAAACTGTATTTATAAATACTGTAAACTGTATTTATTTCATATGTAAATATTAAAATATGCATACTGTCTTCCTCTCAAATATCTAAATTTATATTTACATGTTCTGAAACACTGCAGATACATAAATTTTAACATTTTCACTAAAATTAGTTCATTATATTAAACTTTTAAATATTTAAATTACTGAAAGTAAGTTAAAGTATAATGCTGAAAAATAATTTTATCTTACTTATATAAAGTTATAATTAGATATTCAATTATATATAAATTAAAATACTTTATGATCTTTTTGTAAATGAGAAAATAATTACTTTTTTAATTGTATTTTAAGATGCCTTTGCAAATTATAATATCTATATTAGGGATCCAAATTAATATTTGTTCCAAATCATTTGGTAAATTGCAAATTTAAATACTTGCACTTTCTATCTGATTGAAGGATTGACTAAAAAATATAGATTACTTACTTTAAATGAATAAAAATCCAACTTTCAGTACCTACCTGATTATGTCAATATTTAATAAAGTATTATTAGCTTGGTGGTCCAGTATGTTAAGTGGGACTGCTGAGAGGGTGTTGTACATCCATTAATTTTTTTCTGTGGAACAAGATAAATGAGTATAAATTCATGAAAATTTAAAATCTTGGAAAACCTACCTAGTATATCTACTCTGATCAACACATTTTCTATTTTTTTCTTCACATTAAAAAAATCATTTTATTGGGGGCTCACACAACTCTTATCACAATCATTACATACATCTATTGTACATAAACCACATTTGTCCATTTCTTGCCATCATCATTCTCAAAATATCCACCTTCCACTTAAACCCTTGATATCAGCTCCTCATATTTCCCCTCAAATCCCACATCCCCTCCCTCATGAACCCTTGATAATTTAGAAATGATCATTATTTTGTCATATTATACACTGTCTGTTGTGTCCGTTCACCCACTCCCTACTGTCCATATCCCAGGGAGCAGGTTATATGTAGATCCCTACAATTGGTTCCCCCTTTCCATTCCACTTTCCTAGTATCACCACTGGATCTGCAGAGATCATCTGTTCTGAATTCCCCATGTGTATGGCTCCTATCCACAGCAGTGTACATCCCTGGTCTAGCCGGATTTGTAAGGTAGACTTGTGATGATTTTAGTGGGGGGGGGAGCATTTAAGAAATAGAGAAAATTTGCATATTTCACTGTTGCTACACTGGACCTTGACTGGCTCATCTAGACCCTGAGACCCCTCTGTAAGGGAATGTTGCTTCCCCTATTGATGGGCTTTGAGTCCCCAAACAGTACTCCCCCTCATTTATAACGATATAATTTTTAGTTCTTTAATTCCTGATCCCTGATCCCTTTTACGTTTCATGGTCACACAGGTTAGTCTGCTTCTTCCACGTGGGCTTTTGAACTAGATGGCTCCTTGTTTTCTTTCTGCCTTTAAGAACTGAAATGCTGTATCTTTTGATAGCTGGGCACAATCAGCTTTCTTCACCACATTTGCTTAAGTACACATTTGTCATCAGCGATCATATCAGAAAGGTGGGCACACAGTGTTATGATTTTTAGTCCTTTGATGCCTGATAACTGATCCTTTTGACACCTTGTTGTCATACAGGCTGGTATGCTTCTTCCATGTGGGATTTGTGCTTTCAAACTAGATGGCTGCTTTTTGTTTTCAATTCTTTTTTTTTTTGGGGGGGGGGCGGCCATCACTGCTTTCTGGTGGTGGGAGTACGAGGCCCAACCCCACTGCTGGAATTGAACCTCCATCCCAGTGGGCCACAGTCCCGCGCACAACCACTACACCACTGGGGTTCAGCCCTGTCTTCAATTCTTTTTACAGTCTTTTTTTGGGGGGGCACCACTGCTCTCCAGTGGTGGGAGTAGGAGGCCCAGCCCCACTGCTGGAATTGAACCTCCGTCCCAGTGGGCCACAGTCCCGCGCACAACCACTACGCCACCGGGGCTCAGCTCTGTTTTCAATTCTTTAAGACCTCCGATGCTATGTCTTTTGATAGCTGGGTACCTTCAGCTTTCTTCATGACTTTGCATATGCACACATTTGTCTTCAATGATGGTGTCAAGAAGATGAACCTCATGGGATGCCAATTTAATAGAACAAAGTGTTCTTGCATTGAGGAAGTCCTTGAGTGGAGGACAATGCACATCTCCTGTCTTAATATTAACCCTATAAGTGTATGCAAACAGGTTTATTTCCCCATCATCATATATAAAGAATATTTACCTATGTACATGCCTGTATTTAGACCTCTATGAATGTCTTTTATCCTCCAGTTCATTCCTCTATTTCTTTTTGGTTTCCTCTTGTCCCACTATCGTGCTTGGCCTTCAGTAATTTACTGGGTTTCAGTAATTTCTCTGTGTTACATAACTCTTGCTCAATCACTATCAGGTCTCTCACACCTACCTTATTACTGATTTTGAATCATTTGTTCCCTTATCCCTGGGTTGGTGAACACTTCCTCCATTTCCCCACCTCCCCATCTTCCATGCCTCCCTGGAACCATCAGTCCCATTGTTTTCTTCTCCAGACTGTTTATCCAGCCTATCTTATCTAGATAGACTTGTAGAGATAATATTATGTACCAAAAAACAAGGTATCATATGATGAAGCAACCAAAGAAAACAAAAATGATGACAACAACAACAACAACAAAAACCAACATCCGGAAATACATACCCTGGTCCCAAAAGTAAATGCTTGACACTCTCTAAGTAACTCCATGCTCTGATCCCCCTGCTGCTCTGCTGCACACCCTTAGTCTTTTGCCTTGTTGTGGTGGGTTCAGACAGCGTACAATCCTGACCCTTCTTCTCCATTGTTGTGCCCATAGGGCCATGGATCAGCAAGAGATGCCATATTTCATAGAGGGACTGGCCATATGGTCCTCTCTGTACATTGGCTCTTCTGAGTGAGGATATCAACCTCAAGGCTCAGTGGGCCAGGATGCACTCCACTCTTTCTTCTTCTGCATTCATTTGTTCTTCTGTGCTCTGGTCAGGCATGCCCCTCTCCCCATACTGCAGCTTCAATGCTGTCCTCCAAAGAAAAGTCCCCTGGGGAGAGAGAGATGTACTTGTGAGCCTCCAGTGGCTCCCTGCTTCATGTTATCATTTTGCATTTACATCCTGGAACACCGGGTTTAAGTTTGGTTCCTCTTTCCCTGTGGTGATAAAGCAATATGCTCCCCTTGGGTGGGTTAGTACCTTTTTCCCACTTTACACATTCCCATCCCCCTCAGTTGGCTATCAGATGTAGCCCTGGATTTCTGACCTAAATATTTTCTATGACTCAGAATCAGCATGATGGTGATGAGGTTTTTGTTTGTTATAAATGTTAATTCATAAGGTATATGTCTTTTCATGTGATCTAAACACTTACTAAATGACTCTTAAAAACCACATAAAAAGGCACATAAACTATTAATACTCTTATAAAGTGTGCACTTATTCTGTCTATGCTGAGAAAACAATCAGAGAATCTGCCTTACCGAAGCACAAGGTGGAATCGGGATTGAAGAAATACTTGTTAACAGTATGCAATAGGCATGGGACACAATCTTGCTTGCAAAAAATGAGGAAGAGTTGAAGCACTTGCTATTGAAGATCAAAGATTTGAAATCTTCAAGGATTACCACTCAATATAAATAAAACTACATCCTTACAGCTAGACTAGAAAGTAACATTATCATATGCAGAGAGAAAAGATTGACTTTAACAAGAATTTCATTTTACTTGGATCTACAGTCAATGTTCATGGAAGCAGTATCAGGAGATCAAACAATGCAATCCATAACATTCGCCAAATTTGCTGTACAAAAACTCTCAAATGGTGAAAAAGAGGGACATTACTAGGAAATGAACCTATGCAAGCTTTGGTATTTCTCATATGCTCTTGAAAGTTGGGCATTAAATAAGGAAGACCAGAGAAGCATAGATGCATTGAAATTATGGTACTGATAAAGAATATTGAAAATAACATGGTCTGCCAAAGAAAACAAGATCTATCTTGAGAGATGTGCAACCAAGTACTCCTTAGAAGCAAGGATGACAAGACTTCATCTCATTTATCTTGGACATGTCAAGGGAGACCAGTTCCTGAAGAAGGGGATCATTTCCAGTTAAGTTGAGGGGGAGACAGAGGAGGGATCTTGCAACAAGGTGGGTTGACAAAGTGACTACAGCAATGGGGGCAAAGCATAAGAAAAATTCATACTGATAGACTGTGATATCAGAAATATTCTAATGAAACATATGTATAAATTTCTACCCAAATTAAAGTATTCTACCCACATCTTATCATATCTATTCATATTATTACATGTATGTATGACTATTTTTTTTTTAGGCATCACTGCTCTCTGGTGGTGGGAGTAGGAGGCCCAGCCTTTGTTCCTGTGAGATGGAATTGAACCTCCATCCCAGTGAGCCACAGTCCCACGCACATCCACTACGCCACCGGGGCTCAGCTCTGTTTGACTCATTTTAATTAAACCAACTCCATATATGTCACAGGGGAACTGTGTTTTTTGTTTTAAAAAGTAATGGTAAACTCTCTTAAATATTAAGAATGCTATATCACCAATGACATGATGAGCAGAAATACTGGTAGATAATTAGTTTTTATTGGGAAACAAAAATATTGCTTCATACAGGATTATGTTTGAAACAGAATGATTTGATATTAATGACAATGATGGTAACAGGCATGGTCTGGGACAAATAGGCCATAATGTCTTTCTGTAGTGATGTGATTTGAGTTGTGATACTCAAGAAGCAGTATAAAAAAGGTTTCTGTAACCTATGGAATTCACATGGGTGGTCATGGAAGCAATTACAATTTGTGATGATATTTTACATTCTGATTTTTAGAACCATCTTCCAAGTGAAACAATATGAATGCAACTTGTTAACATAGCTGCTAGACAAAGTGGTGCTTACTATTGACATTTAATTGTTATGAGTGATGGAAGTATTTCCAAAGATTATTGTGATATATCCTGTTAATTATTTTATATTTGCTTCCACTTCTGGATTCTAGTTAATTTTGTTTTGCATTACTAGATTCCGTAATAATTACACTGGACATTTTGCAAGAAATGTTAATGTTTTTTATCTCATAGAAGTCTGGTGGAACAAGAAATTCTCTCATGGATTGCTCTTGGTTGTTGTACTCTCTTCCTAGTTACTCACTTTATTACATATGTTGAGATATAATTAATTAACAATCTTGAAGCAATCACTTTTTATGAGGTAAATCAATAATTCCACTTCCCCTACACTTTATAGACTGGCAAATCCCATAGTGGATTTAAATTAGTTTATTTATATTTTATCCACTTATGTATGAAAAATTAATTAAATTATTGATATACATATGTATGCAGTTTTTCATTATAAGCAACACCAGTGTGTGCAAAATGTCTAATTATATAAGTAAATGTATTCTGAAAATGAAAAGTGAACCACAAAACATGTCCTAAAGCTGTCCCAAAGTCTTTAGTCTAAAATCTCTCTCCTTGGACAATACCTCATAACATGAATAGAGAAATGATCAGTGTGATCTGCTCCATATTTCTCTTGTTAGTTCCTGGCTGTTTCTGTTTACAAGAGTGCTGGTTGGAGAGGGCTACAGATTGCATTGCTCACTGCCTGCACAGCACTTGGAAACCACCAGCTGCTCCTGGGGAGATAGACAGGCTTGTAGGAAACCTGCAGGGCCAGGGCCACCCTCTCTTTTAGGTGTGCTATAAATCTGAATCAACTCAATGGCATACAGTGTGGAATTTCAATTTACTACTACATTTGCTTATCTAAATTTATGTATTAATTTTTTTAAACTAGTATTATTATTGATTTCTTATTGTATCAATAGGAAATTTGAGCACATTTATATTTTGCCATGTTGAAAATTAAAGCATATCTTTAATTCTTTTTTTAAAAATCACTTTATTGAGAGCTCATACAACTCTCATCACAATCTGTACAAGCATCCATTGCGTGCAAAGCACATTTGTACATCTGTTGCCATCATCCTTCTCAAAAGATTTTTTTTCTACTTAAGCCATTGGTATTAGTTCTTCCTATTTTCCATTCCCTCTCTGCTCCCCTATCCTTCATGGGCCCTTGATAATTTATAAATTATTATTATTTTATCATATTGTATGCTGTCCGATATCTCCCTTCACCCACTTCCCTGTTGTCTGTACTCCAGGAAGAAGGTTATATGTAGATCCTTTTAATCAGCTCCCCCTTTCTACTCTGCTTTGCTTCCACCCTCCCAGTATTGCCCTTCTCACCACTGGTCCTGAAGGATCATTTGTCCTGCATCCCTCATGATTCCGTTTCCGATCTGTATCAGTGCATATCCTCTGGTCCAACTGGATTTGCAAGGTAGAATTGGGATCATGGTAGTGGGAGGGAGGAAGCATTTAAGAACTAGGGGAAAATTGCATATTTCACTGTTGCTACACTGGACCTTGACTGGCTTGTCTCGTCCCTGAGCCCTCTCTGTAAGGGAATGTCACTTCACCTATTGATTGGATCACCAATCTGTACACCCCCCATTTATGATGATATACATTTTAGCTCTTTCATGCTGGATCCTGGATCCCTTCGACACCTCATGGTCACACAGGCTGGTGTGCTTCGTCCATGTGGGCTTTGTTGCTTTTCAAGGAGATGGCTGGTTGTTTATGTTCAAGCCTTTAAGAATCCAGATGCTATATCTTTTGAGAAGCGAACACCATCAGTCTGCTTCAACACATTTGCTTTTGCACACATTTGTCATAGGTGATCATATCAGGAAGATGGACATGCAATGCTATGATTTTTAGTACTTTTAAACCTGAAAATTGATCCCTTTGACACCTTGTGGTCACACAAGCTGATGTGTTTCTTCCAAGTGGGCTTTGTTTCTTTTGAGATAGATGGCCACTTGTTTACTTTAAAGCCTTTAAGACCCCAGATGCTACATCTTTTGATAGCTGGGCACCATTAGCTTTCTTCACCATTTTTTTAATTGCACATATTTATTTTCAGTGATGGTGTCCGGAAGGTGAGCCTCATAGGATGCCGATTTAATAGAACAAAGTGTTCTTGCATTGAAGAAGTACTTGAGTGAAGGTCTAGTGCCCATCTGCTGTCTTAATACTAACCTTATAAGAGTATGAATGCAGATCTATTTCCCCATCATCATCTATTAATGCCTGTATTTAGATCTCAAGGCTCAGAGGACCAGTATCCACTCCAGTCATCCTTCTTCCCCCTTCATTTTTTTCTTGTGTGCTCTGGTCAGGCATTTCACACTCCCCAAGCTGCAATGTCTGTGCTGGCCTCCAAAGCAAACTCTGCTGGGGGGGGGGGGGTGGCTGCCCATGTAGTTGGGATTATTCCCCTTCATTTAAAATGATGTAATTTGGGCTGAGCCCCGGTGAAGTAGTGGTTGTGTGTGGGACTGTGGCCCACTGTGATGAGGGTTCAAGTCCAGCAGTGGCTCCACAGGAGCAAAAGATGGGTCTCCTACTCCCATCAGCAGAGGGCAATGATGCGGCCCTCAAAAAAAAAAACAGAAAAATGATATAATTTTTAGTTCTTTAATGATTGTTACCTGATCCCTTCGATGTCTCATGGTCAACAGGCTGGTCTGCTTCTTCCCTGTGGACTTTGTTGTTTCTCAGGTAGATGGCTGCTTGTTTATCTTCAAGATCCTAGATACTATATCT
The DNA here is from genome assembly GCA_004026705.1 of Nesogale talazaci. Lineage (NCBI taxonomy): Eukaryota > Metazoa > Chordata > Mammalia > Afrosoricida > Tenrecidae > Nesogale > Nesogale talazaci. Next base: position 33,907 of record PVJH01014656.1, on the reverse strand, counting down.
TTTGTTAGCCAGGCACCATCAGCTTTCTACTGATTTGCTTATATACACCTTTGTCTTCAATGATCAAAGCTGTTATTTGATGACTGCTGATTCCATTGACTCCTCGTGGTCACATAGGCTGGTGTGCTTCTTCCATGTGGACTTTGTTGCTTCTGAGCTAGATGGCTGCTTGTTTACTTTCAAGCATTTAAGACACCAGATGCTACATCGTTTATGGCTGGGCACCATCATCTCTCTTCACCACTTTTGCTTGTGGACACATTTGTCTTTAGTGATTATGCCAGGAAGATGACCATCAAGGAATACCAATTTAATAAGACAAACTGTTCTTGAATTGAGGAAGTACTTGATTGGAGGGGTAATGCCCATCTCGTGCCTCAATACCAACCATATAAGTATATGAACATGAATCTTTTTCCCATCATCATATATAAATAAAGTCATCTATGTTTATGCTGATATTTAGACCTCTGTAGATGCCTGTTGCATCCCAGATCCCTCCTCTAGTTCCTTCTGTTTTTCTCTTATCCCACCATCATTCACATGCCCTATTTGAAATCCAGTAATTTCTCTCTGTTACATTACTCCGGATCAATCCCTATCAGGCCTGTTACATCCACCCTGCCACTGATTTGGATTACTTGTTGTTCCCTTATCCCTTTGATTGACATCACTACCTCCTTTCCCTCAACTCCCCATCCTCCATGCCCCCTCCAGAACCATCAGTTCTGTTGTTTTATCCTCCAGACTGTTCATCCAGCCTATCTTATTTAGATAGACCTGCAGAGACAATAATATGTTCAGAAAACAAAACATCCCAAGATGAGGTGACAAAAGAAAATAAAGTGATGACAACAAAAAAATTCATATATATATATATATGTGTGTGTGTGTGTGTGTATCAAGTTTAAAATAAAAATAATGGTAAAAAAGAAAAACCTGTAAATGGTTCAATATCTGTTTGTTTACCTCCAGGAGTGTGGCCCAGTTGAATTTATAGGATGCCACATCCTGGCCCCAAAGTATATCCTCGGTATTTCATCAGGCACTCCATGCTCTGTTCCTCCTGCTGATCTGCTGTTTGTCCTTGCCTTGGTGTGGTAGGTTCAGACCAGGTCTGCTCCCAACCCTGCTTCTCCACTGCTGTGGCCATAGGGCCCTGGGACTGTGAGGGACACTGTGTTTCATTGTGAGGCTGGCCATATGTTCCTGTCTGTGGAATGGGAGTTCTGAACGGGGAGATCGTCCTCGAGGTTCAGTGGGCCAAGATGTACTCCACTCTCTCATGCTCTCCCTTCATTTGCTCTCATGTGCTCTGCTCAGACATGTCTCTTTCTGAGAGCTGCAGCCTCTGTGCTGATCTGCAAAGCGAATTCCCCTGGGAGGAAGGGCAACTGTTCATGTCATTGTGATTGGGGCGGAGCCATCACACTGGCTCTCAGCTCCGAGTCATCATACCTTTAATTCTTATGAAGAAAATCTGTGACTGCTTTGTATTTATGTATTTTGTTTTATTTTCTTATCTTTTCTTTCATTTCTGACAAGATATTTTAAAATTATAATGTGTTGAATGTTATGCTAGAACAACTTGTCCATCACCCAAAATATTCTTTGCATTCTTGGCTTTTAATTTGCTTTTCTATTTTAATAAGTTGTTATCTTTATATTTAATTTTTATCTGTACCCATATAATTCATATATGGTTATATTTGCTGTTTTATCTTCTTATCATGATTATTTATTAAATCAAGAGCTTAGTTCATATGTGGGTTATTATTATGTGATGTCAAATTTTAACAGTTAATTTCTTTAAAAATGTAAGTAATATCATGTGAGCTCTCATTCATTTAGTGGTATAGATAGATGATAGAGAGATGATAGATATATGATACAGAACTCGCTTATGATTCTCTGATATTTCTTCTCATTTTAATTTCTTTAAAAGAGCTTCTATTTCATTTCTCCTGTTTTTATAGTATTTTGACATCAAACTTGATTTAGAAGATATAATTATAATGGATTTTTAGCAAAAATGTTTGACAGTTTCTGAATTTTGCAAAGATTTTTCATGAATCAATTATAGTGAGATAGAAAGCTTTGCTTGTCATAATTTTTGTAGGTATAACTGTAAAATTTATAGTTGCATTATTGTGTATTTTGTTTACCTTGAGTTAATTTAAATAAATGATATGATATAAGAATTTTATAGAAAATAATTCATTCTGCTAGATTAATTTGTCTGAAAACCTCTGAAACACAATTGCATATGTTTTCTAGAAGGTACCTTTGCTTGGTGTATGCTTACTGTGGGGTTGTTTTTGCTTACTGTATTTTAAATCTTTGACAATAATAAAAGAATATTCTAATATCTGCTAACATTCCTCACATGTAACGTCATGTCCGTGATAGGACTTTCCAAACTTGAAGAGTTGATGTTGCAGAATTTGATGTAAACCAAACCCTGTCTTGAAATAAACCTTAGTATGAACTATACCCCTTTGTTTGCCTTCATAAGAAGAGAACCTGACAGAGGCTTACCAGTGTGTGAGCTCCACAAAGATTCTTGAAAGCAAGACTCTGCTTGAAATTCCCTCAACCCAATAAGAAGAGCTCAATACCTAATGTACATCTTGCAAACATGCATGAGGAGAGTTCATAAATATTTACATGAAGTTGGTATAGAGTCAGAATTATTTATGATACTAGCACATTTGGGAAACAAAGAGGTTTTTCTAGAGTTCATTCTATTGCGGGGGGTGGGGGGGTTACTGCATCACTTATCACACTCCATAGATACATCTATTGTGGCGGTACCTTCACATGTCTGCTGCCATCATCACTCTCTAAACATTTGCTTTTTGATTTGATCCCTTGACATCAGCTTTGCATCTTTCCCCCTTCTTCCACAATCCCTCCTCCCTCACTAACTCTTGATATTTCATAAATTATTTTTTCATATCTTACACTGCTGACGTCTCCCCTTGCCCTCATCTGCTGTTCATCCTCCAGGACATTTAAGAAATAGGACATTTAAACATATATTTTATTTATTCTAATGCTTTCTTTTAAAATTGCTATGAGTAAGGTGTACACCCACCACCTCAAAAAAGTGCCCCCAACTAGAGTTTGCTGGTAAAGCAGTGAGCAAGCTGCATCTAAGTTGATATAACCCCTGTAATAACTGGAGGTATTCAAGAGGTTTCTCAGGAAGAGAGGAGTTCTTTAGACATAGGTATACAGGCATCCTTTGTGAAATGATTTCAGAAAGTATTTTAGACCATCAACAACTACACTCAAATGAAAAACATGAAACTTGGGAAAAAGCAGTTTGCTTCCTATATTCTACTACTAACTTTTGGATAAGAATTAAAATCCTGCCCTCCCCAAATTTCTCCATGGTCTTATGGTAGGAGTTCTTCATGCAAGTTCACATGAAGCAAGACACAATAATTAATTCTCAAAAAAAATCCCAACACTTTTGGGTATTTGATGCAAAACCAATAGCATATGTGAATATATGTGGTAGATGTGATATAAATGTATAGACTGTTGGACACCAAGGAGCATCTATAATCAGCAGGTCAGATGGCAGAGTAGATGGCTGCACCTGATGACTTTCAGGGTCAGAGGGAAACTGTTGTGTCATTGACTCAAGTCCAAAGAAATGGAAGTCAGTGAACCAGATACAAGCTATGTACCTGACAAAAGTTACCTATCTACCAAACAGTGTCCACTTATATAAAAATTAGGCCACTTCTACTGGAAACTTTATTTAAATCACATGAATGCTATAGCCTGAATAGCTTTGCAACAGGATTGAATTCGTGTTAACCTTTTTACAACTGCTTTGCTGTTCACATTAGGGCCTTTGATAGTGCTGATTGCATTTTATTATCTAACACCAAAGGAGAGGTACTGGGTCTTAATTGATAAACCCATGAAAAACCTGACCAAACCAATTTGGCAAAATGCCTAACTATGATGACAGGCAGTTAAGACTTTATTCAGCTCCACCCTCCAATGGAGGTAGATAGATGCTACTATTGATTTATAAGTTTTCACATTCAGTGTTTTTATTTTCGTTATCAGATTGCCACAGTCTTTGTAGTGCAGAAGCTACATCATATCTTAAAAATATTACCACCACTTAGTGAGCCCCACAAATGTTTTGTAAACAGATAGCCCATTTTACTAGCCAAGTTATCCAATTCTTTGCTATACCTTTCCGATTCAATACAGATAGTGTTTTATTTACTATGCCAAGGCATTCAACTGTGTGTTGAGTTATGTAAAACTATGTAAAACCTTGAAAGAATGAGAATTCCAGAATGTTAAATTGTCCTCATGCAGAACTTGTACGTGTGTCAAGAGGCAGTTATGTGACCAAAACAAGGGAGTAATGCTGTTCAAAACTCCATGCAGCAGTGTCCTGTAATCTTATCAGACTTACTCAATCTGTTTGCTGAGCGAATAAACAGAGACAAGGTAGGCCTATATGAAGAAGAATATGTCATCATGTTTGAAGGAAAGCCTATTAATTACCTTCAATAATCAGATGATATAACCATGCTTGCTAAAAGTGAGAAGGACTTGCATGACCTGCTGATAAAATCAAGGATTTCAGTGTTCAGCATGGATAATGATTCAATGTAAAGAACATCAAAATATTCACAACTGAGCCATTTTGGTTATGGCATGATAAATGGAGAAAATGTTTGCTTGCTTGGATCCACAATCAATGCTTATTGAAGCACTAGTCAAGACATCCAGAGAGTAGTTGAATTAGATAAACTTTCTGTACAAGACATCCTTTCAGCAGTGAAGGGCAAGGCTATTGTTTTGGGTGCTTTCAAGTGCCTTGTGTGCATGTAAAAGTTCGATAGTGGCAAAAGAGGATGGAAGAAGTGGTGAATTTAAATGGTGGTGCTGCAAACAGTATTGAAAGTACAATGGATTATTAAATGGACAAATTAATTTGTCTTGCAAGAAGTATGTCCAGATTGCTTCTTAGAGTCAACAGTAACGAAACTTAGTCATACTTACTATGGACATATTGTCTGGAGTGGCCAGTCCCTGGAGAAGGCCTTCGTGATTGGTGAAGTGAAGGGGCAGTGGAAAGAGGAAGGCTCTAAAAGAGAGGGATGGACACAGCCACTGCAACAATGTGCTCAGACTCCCTGGATCCACCTGTGGAATAGAAGTGGAAGAAAGGCAGCAAAGAAGAGCAGGGCTATGTTTGGAGATATCCCATTGATGCCTGTTGCCTTGACCTACAGAAACCAGATGAGAGAGAAAAATAAGGCGGTGGTGGTCTGAAGTTAAAGGAATAGTGTGGATACTGAGTTCATGAGCATAGCATGGACATTAGGGCTAAGGTTGATGAAATTGTGAAGGAACCAGAGTGCATGAAATGCAGGCAGGTATGTTAACTCCTGAGCTTACAGTGGTACTTTAATAAAGCTTGGATGGCAGGTAAGATGTGGGGAGCTGCTTTGAAGTAGACTGATGTCCCAGGAATCTGTGCCCTGAAAGGTGAGGCTTTCCTGGTTGACTGATGTCCCCAAAAGTATGCTGTCCTGTTCTCATGGGACTGGAAAAATATTAACAAGCGTAATAGTGTATTGTTAGATTTAGTCATTAATCACAAGACAATTAAGGTCGTTCTCAGCTTGAGAACACGGATGCTTGAGTCCAGGTAGAAGGAAGCTGACAAGGTGTAACCATCTAGGTACAAGTACAAGAAAGTCTTGATGACACACATGGAAATTATAATAATGGCTTTTGCTTTGTTAGCCCATTTATCCTTCTTTGTAGAAATAGTACAGATAGACTGTTCAGAATAAACTTGGGACTGCAGTCTTAAACTGTTGGTCTGCCAATCTCATGTCTGTATTATTTGTCTTTCTTTTCCTAATCCTCACCCCCGGACTCAAGTACTTCTCCCGGCCGGCAGGTTTGAGCAGAACTTAACCAGATGAATTAAAATATATTTAATCTGCATGCTGCTGTTTTTTTTTATTCTAATGGATGTCCATGTAATTTACTTTGGAAATAGTGCAGGGTGCTCAAAATTTAAAGGGGAGTAAATTTTGTTCAGATCAAAAATTTGCATAGCGTCTCAGGTTATGGGTTTTCCAAAATAGAGGGAGTGTGGGGGGGGGTACAATAAAGGCATGGTGTGAATGGTTTGCAAGCTTTCATGGGTATGTTTAGTCTCAAATATTAAGACAGGGAAGGATCCTGAATTAGTACCTAGATGAAAAGGACCCTTGACAGAATCCCTGCTTTACATGAAGCACTGAAATAGACCTAATGTCACCTTGTATATGCCACTTTCACTTTTGTATCACCCAAGTGACTGTGTGAAGTCACAAGGAGACAGGAAAAGAAAGTATTCCTGAGAGATCTCTCTCAGAAGGCAGGGAGGAAAATGTTAACTTCTGGGAAAAACAAGCAGATGAAGCAGAGACATACCCAAGGAATAAGGATAGACTTAAGTGAGTCACCCTGAAGAGCAAAATATGCACATTGTTGAAAGATATATCATTTCCCTCACCGATTCTGACCCAATGGACACAAAACAAATAAACAAAATAACAAGCAGACAAACAAAACTCCTGAATGCCTTTATTACAATTAATTTGACATCTTTGCAGAATTTATTAGTTGTGTTAATCTAATTTACTAGAAGAAACCAATCACTACCACCAACTATATATAATGTTCTAGTGCATAATATCCCCACTGTAGAACAGACCATTCCATTTTTCATATTTAAGTTCAGGAGGAAGATGAAGATAATTAAACCAAAACCATGATTCAAAATATGGCCTTGAGTCCATTCCACCTGAATTTTAATAAAAATTCAAGAACGTTTTTTGGCTCATTGAGCAGACAGCCAGCCAAATAAGCTATTCATAAAAAAAAAGACCATCATTCATGAAGAGAGAAAAAGGTGACTAAAATGACAGGAAAGAAAGAAAAGATGAAAGTTTGTGTGTCAAAAGAGACTTTAAAATTTCCGCTTAATTTTATAGTAGCTAAAGAAAATTGAAGAAAGGATGAAGTCAAGAAGCTGAATAGTCAAAAACTCCCCTGCCTCATTCATTCATTTTAAAGGACAGCTCTAGAAAGCAAAGTCAGCTGTAACAAGATGTGCAAGGACATAGAATTAGAAAACAACAGGGAAATAACACACTCAGTATCTGAAACTGAAGGAATTCAACAAAACTCCAAGCAGTGAGTAACAATTTTGAAATATTCTATAGACAACTATTGAATGAGCAAGAAATAAGAGAAGATGGAGAGGATACACAGTCACTGTACCAAAAAGACATAGGTGACAATCCTTTTCAGGATGTAGCAAATGAACACGAATCACTGGTGTGGAAAGAATAAGTTGAAAATGCATTAGCCCAAAACAAGGCTTCAGGAAATGATGGAATACCAATTGATAGCACTGGAAACAGTCACCAGTCTATGTCAGGAAATTTAAAAGATAGCTACTTGACCCACGAACTGGAAGAAATCCATATTTGTGTCCATCCCACAGAAAGGTTCAAACTATAGAGTAGATTCACTGTTATCTTTTGCGGATAAAATTTTGCTTAAAATCATCTAGCAGTACATTGCAGCAATACACTGACAGGGAACTACCAGACATTTAAACTGGATTTGGAAGAGGATGTGGAACAAGGAATGCCATTGCTGACATTAGAGGAATGATGATTACTTGTGTCTTATTGATTATGCAGAAGCCTTCAGCTCTATTGGTCATAATAATATTTGGATCAAATTGAGAAGAATGAGAATTCTAGAACTTTGCATTGTGCTCCTGTAAAACTTTTACACGAGTCAAGGAAAACTTGTGCAGAGAATCGGATAATACTGTATGGTTTAAAATCAGGAAAGGTGTGTATTATGGTTCTGTCCTCTCACCATACTTGTTCAATCTGTATGCTGAACAAATCAAATCAAATCAGAAAAGCCAGATTATATGAAGAAGAATATGGCATCAGTATTGGAGGAATACTTATTGTACTATGGTATGCAAATGACCCAACAATAATTACTAATAGTGAAAAGGACTTGAGGCATGTGATGATTATAATAAAGGAGGGAAGTCTTCATTAAGGATAACAGTTCATATCGGGAAGACTAACTTCCTCACAAATGGACTGATAGGTAATACTTTGATCAATTGAGAAAAGATTGGCTTGTCAAGGATTTTGTTTTCCTAGATTCGACAATCAATGCTTATGGAAACAGCAGTCAAAAAATCCAAAGACATATTGCATTAGGTAAATCTTTTACTTGAGCCTTTTTTAGAATATTAAACCTCAAGGATTTTACTTTGAGGACAAAGGTGGGCCTTATACAAGCAGTGATATTCTCCATTGCATCGTGAGAAATGAGGACAATAAATAAGGAAGACTCACGAAGAATCAATGCAATAGGTGAGATCAGGTATGTTCAGGTTGGGGTGGCTCAATGCAATGGAGCTGCAGTGCTAAAGAAGAGTGCTGTAAGTACAATGGATTGCTAAAGGATAAACTGATCAGTATTGGAAGAAAAAAAGACTGGAGTTCTTAGAGGTAAAGATGGCAAGACTTTGTCTTATATACATTGGACGTACTGTCAGACATGACCAGTCCCTTTCGTAAAGTGGAAAGATGGTGAAAAAGTGGGAGTCCCTCATCGAGGTAGATTGACAGAGTGGTTGCATCAGTGAGCTTAGGCATAGGAACAATTGTGAAAATGGCACAAGTCCATGGAGTGTTTCATTATGATTTATATAAGACTGCTAAAGGTCACAGCGGACTAGATCACAACAATTCTGTATTTGTCTTTGAATTCAATCAAAAGATCTGCCTGTCCATTGCTCACCTCCATTTTTTTCTTTAGTATACATGCTGAAGACAGCTTTGATTTACCTCACTGGTATAGCACTTAAAAGATTTTTCTCCTAGGAAAATTTTTATTGAAATGCTTTTCTTTTTCTCATGGATCTGATGAAAAGAGGGTAGAATTGAAATATTGATCAAATTATATAATCCAGAAGTGACCAATAGCAATGTTCATTTTAATTATATTTTTATTGTAGGAGATGCAACTTAAGGAGGGGGGAGTTAATTTCTTTTTTTTTTTTTTTTTTTTTTTTACTCCTCTGAGTTAAGTTCTAAAGTATGGATGGGTTAATAGGTAGAAGAGCCAGATGGTTTCCTAAAATATCATCACTCAATGTAATATTTCTAGCCATAATTCTTATTGCTATACTAATAGTTGATATTAAGATGGAATTATATCGTGGCCTAAGTAGAGTTGAGACCATGTCATATATCTTGTTTTATTTGTTTGCTATAAGACAGAGACCACACTCCACCAGTCATTCCCTTGTGTATCAAAACAATTTTAGATACACACAGAGAAGCTATGGGACCAAAGGAAGGACACATTGTATATCTCTGTTCCATTAGACTATGACACTAGGATTCTGAGATCCAAGACACCAAGACTGTGGACTAGGCCTAAGACTATGAATCTGTGAGACAGAGTGAGAGGCAGACTGATTCCCTAGCCCAAACCAGAAGAAACCAAGAGAAAATGTGACTGAGGTTCTGGATGTGGGAGAAAGACTTGGTTGATGGCTGAAGGGGTATGTTGCTGTGGACTGAAGGGCTAATCCATTAACTTCGTTAACAAATTCCGCTAGTCATGATTATAGTCTGTGAGTTCTGTGTGGCCATAGTCATGAATTATTGAACCAGAATAGAGTAGCTTTCTGTGTGAGCAATACTTGGTATCAGAATAGGTAAAGCAGGATCAAAGGTAGAAAGACATATCTGACCCCTGCATTGTGGTAATAGAGAAGCCAGAATCCAGACATGGCCCTGTTCTCTGCACTGTTTTATTGCTAGGTAATTCTTGAAAATGCAAAGTAATTCTTCATCTGAAACTTTGCTTTGTGATGTTGTTGTTATTTTTTGGCTTTTTGGGGGGAGAGGGGCATCACTGCCTATGGTGGTCATGGGCGTTACCCAGTGCTGCTCGTGAGAGCCGCCGCTGGATTTGAACCACTAAGCCCATGGGCCATAGTCCCGCACTTAATCACTTATGCCACCGGGTCTCTGTCCTGTTTTGCTTTTTTGTATTACAACCATAGCCTTTCACAGTGTAACAAACCTTTGTGACATTGACATCTATTCATTTGTGATAATTCAATACCATTTTAATTTCCACATTTTAATTATGATTCTCTCCTTTTATCTTTTCCTTTTAATCACTCCTGTCTTCCCTAAACAATATAGATTTCATTTTTGCATTTCCTAATATCAACTACATGAATTTATTTTTTGATTGATGAAGCACTTTTTTTAGTAAATACATGTTGACACACCTATGCTCCGTGTGGTAGTTATATAATCTGGTGTCAATAAGGGACTTGAGAGGATTTAGAGTGAAGGGGTGGAGTCTAGTGTGTCAATCAGATCATAGCTAATGGGACCTCTGAATGGACCCGGTCTTCTCCTGAGCATTCAGGAAATCCTGTTTTTCCTCCTTGGAGGTAAGATAGACCCTCTTGCTCTTCTCACTCCCTGTGAGACGCTCTACTGACAAGACACATGGCATTACTCTGATAGACCCTGAGAACTCTTGAGACCCCATCCTGTGCTGAGATGCTTACAGTACCAGTGGATCCAAAGACTTTCTATCCACTGACCTATGAGCATCCTGCACTCAGCTTAACTGCATGTTTTTTTAGTCTGAAGAGGACTTTATATATTGGTATTGGAAGTATAGGCTAAACTAGGATTTATGGACTTAGACTGAACTGGGCCGGGTTGTTTTCTCAATATTCCACTGCTTTTGAGTGCAAAGCTTTTTCTTGTATATGTATGTCTATGAATTTTTTTTCCAGTCCACAGAGACTAACACACTATGATATCACAATATCTACAAGAGTTTATAAGAAAAACTTACTTGGAATTGTACAAATAAGGAGTAACTTGCTTACCCAATATACCTATTACTTACCTGTGTGTTACATTTTTTAAATTATGCATCCTTTATTAGCTTTTGTGATTTTCTCCTTCAATATAGAGAGACTTTTTAGAAAATTAGAGATAACTCAATATTTTATTTTCTATAATCATCATATAAGACACTCATGTTTTGACAATATTAAATGAATATACCATTAATTGAATATGCCCCACCAATTGAAATAAATTTACGTAACTCTGATTGAATGCTATAAATGCATCTCTGATGTGATATTTTGATCAAAAGAAATGTAATTACCAACTATAGTAAGAAAGATCAGAATATGGGGGCACATTTCATAACTGCATACAAATTGCCTCATTGCATGTATCCTATGAAAATAATTCATAAGAAATCATCAGTATAATTCTTGTTCATTGAAAATGTACTATATTTTGTATCTGTACAAAAATGCAATATGCTATTCTTATGCATGCCTAATACCTGAGATTTCTGGTAATCTACAACAGGAGAAAAGCTATAATTAGACATATATAAGTGTAGTATCAAAGTACCTGGGTTTATTGAGTTCAGAACTCTTGGATATTAAAGGCATCACGGATTCTAATTATTTCTCATTGTTCATTCTTCCTAATTCACTTCCCTCTCTTCCCTCATCACGATTTCTGTTTCCTTTTATTTTTCTTTTGCGATATTCAATGTATTTGTGAACAAATTATAAAGAGAAAATACTGTGGTAATATAATAGCTGATCATATTGACAAGGAGTAATAGACCTGAACCTGAAAGCTCAGCCTTATCAGTGCACTAAAAGATAATTCTAATCAGAGGAAGAGCTCAGATTCGTGTGATTTGGAGCTATGAAACAATGACATGTGCATGAACTAATGAAATAAAAAAATTGGTAAAAGAACTCAGTATAGTTAGTACACCTGTGTTCTAAATCAGATAGTTATCTACAAAATATTCAATTTTATTATGGGACTTATGTAGTTAAACTTTGCTTGTTGTTTAAAGCATGCATGATGATTATTTCTAGCATCCTTTATCATTTTAAAAACCATTCAACCACATTTGATCATCTCATTTATAGTTTCAATTTAAATTCCACCACAGTTTATCTTCAGTTAATACAGTTCTACTTTATATATTATATTTCATTTTTTAAACAAGAGCTAATGCTTTAGTCCGTGTAGACAAGGGAAACAAATTCATAGACACACATATGGATATAAAGGAAAGGTTTATATACAAGAGGAATGGAACATTGAGAAAGCATCCCAACCAATCTAATTCAAAGTCATAAATCCAATGTTAGCCATATGCCCGATACCAGTCTATAAAGTCTTCCGACTCACAAAGTCACAGGTCAGTGGGTGCAGAGTCCTGGCGCATGGCTGCTCACTTCCAGGGCTCTGGGTCCATCACCAGCATCCAGTGGTAGTAGAAGCAACTCAGTGCTGGCAGGGGTCTCCACATGGCTTCTCCAGCTCCAGAGTTCTGGTTCCATAAGGCTAAGACCATGTGGCTTCTCCTCCAGCTCCTCCAGCTCCTTAGACGCTGCCATCTTGTCTTGTCCATAGTTCATCATCTCGGAGCCTGACTCCCAACAACTGGGGAGATGGCCTCTCATCTCCAAAAAAGAAATATGATATTTCCCAGAAGTTTCAGGAGAAAGTCATGCCCACACAGAGGCTTCATTGGCTTCTCAATGGCTATCTCCAGATTAACAGGCTAGACTCCACCCCTACATCTCAATCATAAAATCGACATCTCGAATGCATGATCGCCACAGCTAAGTTTGTAAGACATCAACTGAAATCCTTTGCCTTTACGTGTTCGGAAGTATACAGATTTGGAAAGGAGACAATAGATTTACATACATTTTGACAACTTATTTAGGGATGGAAGCTCTTATATGTAATTCTAAGTGATTATCAGACCAATCTATGGGGGGATCCTAACGTTCATGATATTATTTAAGATCCATTCTCCAAAACTGTCCGTAGATAAAACTTGGCCACTTTTATGGTATGTCTATTGCTTCAAACAGATATCTTGAAAGATGTCGTGAATTTCTATTTGACTTCTTGCTGGAAAAATAAACACTAAATAGAGAAAGAAAATTCATATGAGAAGGTTGGGAAAGAAGGTTCTTGGTTACTGATGTTAAGTAAAAGTGAATATGCTTTGAGAAATCTCTCAAATTTATCTAGAATCAATTTTCAAGCATTATTCAGCATTTTGCAATTATAGAAGAAAAAACTCATGAGAGTATATTTTATAAATGTGGGTCACTATGTACTGACATAAATCAATAAATATTGATATCTACCATATCAAAATGGAAGTTTTAGCATCCACAGGGAACTGATATTGTAATCTCTTATGTGCTTCTTTACTTTTGGAACAATAATAAATCTCTGAAGTCAAAATCAGTGGTCGAAGACAGGAGGTAGAAGACAAATCTCCTAGAACCCTCTTTGTAGCTCTTGAAGAATAAGTAAATGCATTGTCATGATTGGGGATGTGTGTGAGTAGGCCGGAGTGGGGGGAGGGGTGTGTGTGGATCTTCAGCATAACTTCTCTAGTGTTTTTCTTCATCAATTCAGTTTCTTATTTTCTTTAAGCCTCTTCCTCATAGCTCTTTTTGCTCATATTGTGTCCATAAAGAAAATTTATCAAGATGTTCTTTGGGGATTCCAAGAAATAGCCCCCCAAAACTTTTGAGCTGACTTCTCTGCTGTGAATTTAAATGGTTCTGTAGCTCTCCTTAGAAGTCACTCTTTTGATTGGTCCTTTATTCTGAAGCATAATAGTAAGGTTAAGACAAGTGTATTACTGATAGAATTAATTTGCAGTGATCATCCACTGACTGAAAAGATGTGCTTTAAAATGCAGCGTGGGGTAAATTCATGTGTACATGAACTAGAACCCTAGCAGCAATCCTCGCTTTAACTTACTGTCATTTATGCACTACAAAGTATAGGTGTTTTATATAGGAAGAGAGAGAATGGGAACAAAACATATACACAGTTCTCAAAAACCTCACTGCCATGGAATAGATGTCAACTCCTAGAGGCCCCCTAGGAATCTTATTGAGTTTTCAAGATTGTTTTGTGTTTACAGCAATTGTAGGCTACTTTATGATATTCATTTTTCACATGTGAGCATATGAGAACTTAGGATATTTGTTTAAAGTAGTATTGGTAATAGATTATATCTAAGGAAAATATTAAACAAGGAAAGAGTAGTGGAGTAAAAAATAAGGTCTTTGTTTCTGTCTTAGCATTCATAGGACAGAAAGAAACATTGTCTATCCTAGCTCATTAATAGCAGGTTTGAACTATTTTTGAGCATGTCCTAGAAGCAACCGAATTGCTCCATCTCATGTGCCTCCCTCTTTTTCATTTACTCTCCAGTTTAGCAAGCATGATTTCCTTCCAAATTGACTGGTACACCTTAATATATGCACAAGGTAATTGAGATAGATTCTTATCATCATTGCTTCTAAGGAGCCTCCAACACAGAAGATTGACAAAAGATTGTTCATTCTTCAGTCAATTATCTGTTATATTACATATACTTCACAACACATCATGATTCAATTCTCTCCACTTTTCTGAAATCATCATCCTGTTTTTTCATTCATACGAGAAAACAGAAAATATTATTGATTAACTGAAGTTCACCTTCATTTTCAGAGTGGCATCTTGGTTTTCTAATATGATAGCTACTTTGCAGCAAAATTGCTGAATGTAATATGCATTTTGATTTATTGACTACTGTCTCCATGTATATTGATGTTGGATCTATGTAATATCAAGTTATTGAAGAATTCCATGTTTCTTCATTTGTCCAAATATTGCTAATTATTGAAGATGGGAGTGTCTTTGTTTTCTTTTTGTTGCGATCTAATCCATACAGATGGCTTAAATTTTTCCTTTGATTCAAGGCCTTTATGCTTTCTTCAAACAAGATTGTGTTATCTGAATATCAAAGACTGCTAATAGCATTTTCTCTACTGCTGATGCAGTTTGTTTTTCTTCTTTTTTTTTTGGGGGGGGGGGAGGCATCACTGCCCTCAAGTGGTGGGAGTAGGAAGCCCAGCTCCATGGAGCTGGAATTGAATCTCCATCCCAGTGGGCCGCAGTCCCGTGCACAACCACTACACCACCAGGGCTCAGCCCCTGTTTTTCTTCTTTTATATGTAATCAGATAATTTGCTCAGAATACAATTTTTTAAGTATTTGAAAGTATGTAATGCTGACATATGCTTTTTTTTAATTCAAACTATGCATTAAAATATGCATTTAAAGCATCTTCTGTCCAAGGGGTTGTTTTGGGGTCTATTTACCCGTACACAATAAACAATTTAAAATAGCCCAAAGATGTTATCCATACAATGTTTTGATTCCATCATTCAAAGACTATTGCATAGTAAATAAGCATCAGTAAATATCTTTCTGATTTCTTTATCAAGACCCGTGCTGATGTTAGTTGTGATATTCCTAATTTCATATCCTTTTGTGGATTCAATCTGATTTTAGCTAACAAATGTTTTCTCTTGAGAAAATAAGAGGAAAATAAAAATATACTGCTGAGATTTCCCTCTTTGTTTTATTTATTTTTTAACCAAGTTTCCTGAGCTTGATTTTTTCCCTTCATCTTCTAATTAACATATATTACCATAAATAAATAAATAATTGCTCGCTGTGTCCAAAGTCCTAATATGTTATTAGCACTTGATCAACACTAAGAAAATAATTATGAAAAGAATATAAAGCTGCAACTGAATAAAATTATATTCTAGGAAGTGTCGTTATAATGTACTAAATTTGAAAATCAATGAATAACTCTTTGAAGAAATAAACTAAGTAGTAGTGTTCTTTAGGTAATCTATCCATAACAATTGATCAAATTACTCTTCAGATGACAATTAAGTTTAACAAACTGCAAATTTATTCTGCTAGAATATTTCAATTATCAATAAAAGCAAAGTTATATATTTAGAAATGATTTATGCTTTACTTAAGTAATTTTACTGAGATCAAAATGCTTAAGAAATAAAAAACATATATACCAATGTACAACAAAAACATATTTAATAATATACCACATTTCTTCAAATATCCATGAGCTAAGTACTCTAAATCTGCCATTACATGGTGCCATGCTTTATGATTATTATATATTGTTTCTGTACTTCTAAGAAAATTAAGTGGATGAAATCTGATTTAAATTTCTGACTTGGGGGTGAGCCTCGGTGGAATAGTGGTTGAATGCGGGACTGTGGCCCAAGTGCTTGGCGGTTCAAATCCAGCAGAAGCTCTCCAGGAGCAAGGCTGGGTAGCTCATACAACCACCAGAGGGAAGTGATGACCCACCAAAAAGAATTTCTGACTTTATCAGTTTCCATATCAAGCAGGAAATTCTGGTATTGCTTCATTAGAGATCTCACTCCAGGGTATTTTATAAATAATCTAATTTATGGAAGTTTTCCTTCATATTTAAGATTTACTATATTTACTTTTAACACAATAAATAATTTTACAGAAAAATCATTTTAACAGACACCCACAAAGTTTCTGCCAAACCTTGGGCTGAGCCCTGGTGGCGTAGTGGTTGTGCATGGGACTGCGGCCCACCGGGACAGAGGTTCAATTCCAGCAGTGGGGCTGCGCCTCCTACTCCCACCACCGGAGAGCAGTGATGCCAAAAAAAAAAAAAAAAAGTTTCTGCCAAACTTCACCACTTTATCAGAATCTAGTATATAACAATATCAATGCTATTCTTATGAAACAGGAATATGAACATTGCTTGAAAATGTTGGAGGTGTTAAATGAACAACTGCAAGACAATCAAGTAAAGCAAGACATAGCAAACCAAAATTCAGGGATCTGTAAGTGCTTCAAATTGCCTTTCCTGTATCTGTATTCCCAAATTTTTTTCTGGAATACCTTTCCATTTCTGAACCTTTTGGAAAACCTTACTCTGTACCCAATCCATGAGATGCTTTACCAAATTGCTTTTTCGAATGACTTATCAATATTTAAAACAGTTCTGACCTATTTCTCTAAAAGGGTCTGAGAATATGGGAATCAAAAAAATTTGCTGTCTCCTGTAAAATTACAACCCTATAGTTTTTCTAAATATTGTTAAATTTCCTTACCTACACTCCACGTTCAGCCAACTCCTCTTTTTTTGTGGGGGAGGGGCATCACTGCCCTCTGGTGGTGGGAGTAGGAGGCCCAGCCTTGCTGCTGGATTTGAACCTCCAACCCAGTGGGCTGCACTCTTGTGCACAACCACTACGCCACCAGGGCTCAGCCCCAGCCAACTCCTCTTATTCAGCTATTTTCTGATCAGCATATTTCTTCTAATGTTTTCAGATTTCTTGTTTTTTACTAAGAATTTAAAGCATCCTTAAAAAACAAAACAAAACAAATGATTATGTTAATATCCCCTCACACTGACCTTATAGAACAGGGTCATACTTCTGCAAAGGGTTTTGTAGATCTTATATCACCATGTAAAGAGACAAGCTTATCTTTCGTCAGCAATGATGAAAGCTATTGCTACTAGTTAGAGTCTAGTAGTAAAATGCTTATCTACGGTCTAATGCTTAACCCACTGCATCACCTGTGCCCTTTATATATTCTTGGGGATGTAAGGGCTAAATTTAACAGTCTCAATTATGCATAGGGTATATTTATTTGAGTCAATTCTCAAGATAGCATAGCATATAGATTTTCAAATAATCAAAATAATTTTGTCTTGAAAAGTTCATGTTATGAAAATATTTTGTTACTCTTTATTATTTTAAAATATTTCTATGGAATTGTTAAAAAAGATATTACCAAAATTAAATTTTCTTTCATATTTCAGGTAGAATTTTAATATCAAACAATACCTCATGAAAATTCTATAATTTTTCCAGACTATAAATGTTTTGAAAGTTAGAATATGGAGCATAGTTGGTCTACCATTCAAAAGTATCTTAGAAAAGTAAAGTTTACTTTAAAAGTCACTTATCTACATGTAAAGTAATAAAATGATTGTACATTACTCTTTTCACTTCATTGTTTTAAAACTATCTCTGAATACTTTATTCCTAGTTTTTATGTAGGCACCCAAATATTCTGTATGCAGTTTAGTAGCAAAATTCAGGATAAATTAATATCCATAACTGTACATATTGCATGGAAAGGTGTTTTTTAAATATTTTTTTTGTTTTTGGGCATAACTTCCCTCCAGGCTTGCTGCTGGATTTAACCTCCAACCCAGTGGGCCGCAGTCCCATACACAACCACTACGCCACCGGGGCTCAGCCCAGGTATATTTCATATCTACAGTCACTCTTTCTTGTAAGAAAACATATAACCAGGACACCTAAATTTTGTCAGTAGGCCTATAAAAAAAATGACACTGTTGAAAAGTATTGGGCAATTATTCTTGGATCATTTTTTATCCATCTTTAAAGCAAGATCATAATTAATTGAAACAATCTAGTACAATAAAATACAATTGTAATTGAAGCTATAATTTACCAACATGATCCAGAAAACAAGGTCTAATTAAAAAAAGTGACTTTCTAGCTAATCTGTTCAGCCAGTTCAAATCATAAAGTTAAAATAGTAACTGATAGTGGATTCCAAAGGAATAATCTGGATAGATTCTGTGATACGTTTATTGTGTCAACATGGACAACGAACACATGGGATTCATTGAAGGGCAGTTTAATTGAAGGGCAGAGAGATAAATGGCTCTGAGAACCTTTCCTTTCTTGTCTACTTCTCTCTCATGGTTGGACCAGTTGAGACTGCCTTAGCTGGCAAGGTTCACTTCCTGCAAGACATCCCTGAGGAGAAGCCACTGGACTGCACCTGATGCGGCCTTGAGTGCTGGAGAAGATGTGTGAAGACCCCTCCCAGAACTGAGATGTTTACATGCTCACAGATTCAACTTTCCTCCTGTATTCGGTATCATTGCATGTGTTTTGTTATTTTGAGGAGGACTTTGTAGATTGTTGAACTTATGGTTTTCGACTGTACTGGGTTGGGTTGCTTAATGTACTTTCTCTTATACATATATCAGTTTCTGTTGATTTACTTCTCTAGTCCACCCAGACTAACACAGATTTTGCCAAAGGACAAAGGATTTTCATGTGCATCTATGAGGAAGAAGTTTTAAGAAAATGTCAAATCACACTGGTTATTTTTTAAAATCAGTAAAATTGTGCTGAGGGTCATTATATTGCAGCTGCTTACTCTTCATCTGGTCTAAGATGACAGGATTATGATACAGAGCTTCAGGCAGGCACACTTCTTGGCCTGGGTAGGCAAAATCCAAGGGACTGTATGGCTGAGAGACCTGGGATCAGAGCGTGAGATGGTGTTCAGGGATGAGAAAAGGGGCTGTAAGTCAATGACTGCCTTCTTATTGTCTACCAACCCTGATTATTAGCAATCTTTTAAGTCTTTTAACAGGCCTTCATAATTATCAGGATTTTGTGTGAGTTCTATGTATCCATTGCAACAAATTACAAAAACCCATTGTCAAAGTAGAGTTCCACGACCACGAGAAGGATAGTTGGTGTCAACCTAGGGTCAAGAAGGATGGTCCAGGGGTCATGGCATTGAAGTAGACAGAGGAGATCACATCTACCTGTCCCCATGCCATGACCACAGCCTTCCTTACATAGTTTTTCACCATGAGTTTCTCACATTGTTTTCTTAGATTGGTATCTTCAGATATCTTCCAAATAGATCGTGTATTCTCAATTCCTTGTCTCAGGGTCTGTTTCCAATGCTCTTAATCTTTACTAGGTCAGAAAGCTCAGCGCTGGTGAAGAATATAGAAAGGATTAAGTACTGCCTAAAAAGCAGTGGATTAACACATTGGCTCAAACATGACAATTGTCAAAATGGCATAGTACTGGTTTTATTTTTTCCTGATACGCATAGTTATCTGTAAAATGGAACCTGCTTCACAGATCCTGACAAGCACAGAAAGTAAAAAGAAACTAAAATCAAATTTTAACAGTATAATTTATTTCTTCCAAGTAAGTCTATCAATTAGTATATTGTATTGACATTCACATGGTTAAAATGTATTAGCATACAATATTGTTGTTAGAGCTCTCAAGTGGATTCCAGAACATAGCAAATCTACCAACTAAAAACAAAACACTATCTGTTCTGCTCAGTTTTCATAATTGTTTTTATAGCTGAGCTCATTGTTGCAGCCAATGCCACACCGTCTGGTTGAGGGTGTTCCTCCTTGGGTGTTTCTGAAATACAAAGACAGAGGTTTCTATGTTTGCTTCTAAAGAACTTTCCGGATGCACTTCTTCAAAGACAGAATTATTTGTTCGTTTGGTGGCCCATGGTACTTTCAATGTCTTTGCCAACAACAAAATGCAAAAGTATTGATTCTTCTTCATTCTTTCTCACTCAATGTTAAACTTACACATGGGAATGATATCATTGAAAATACCATGACTTTGTTCAGATGCAGCTTAGTCCTCAAAGTAACATTCTTGAATTCAATGTTACAAAGTCTGTGCTGCATATTTACTTAAAGATAATTATCCTTTGATGCCTTAACTGATATGTCCATGAGGATTGATTGTGGATCCAAACAAGATGATATCCTTGAAAACTTCAGACTTTTCTCCCCTTAACATACTGTTGCCTACTGGCACAGTTTTGAGGATTTTAGTTTTTTATGGATTTGGTAGTACACATTTTGGACTGACCCTTGATCTTCAGCAGCAAGTGCATCAAGTCCTTATCACTTTCAGCAAGAAAGGTGGTATCATCTGTATATTTCAGGTTGTGAATAAGCCTTTTCCCAATCTTTATCCTATGTGCGTCTTCACACAATCCAGGCTCTGGTTATTTTTTCCATAGACAGACAGAATTGATGAGGATATACAACCTTGACACAAAACTATCTTAAGCAATGCAGAATTACCTCATGCTGTTCACACAGCCTCTTGTTTTATGCTCAGATTCCACATGAACATAATTTATTATTATGGAATATCCATTCTCCTGAAGTTTATCAGAGGTTCAGGAATAAAAAGAATGTTTGGAAATTGATTGTGGTCACAATTGTACAATACTACCTGGCATGGTTGTCTGATGGTCATGTACTTGATGCCAATTTCATGATTGGGAGTGTGGAGGCTAGCCTGCCAACCTGGAGATAGCCAATGAGACCTCTGTGTGAGTATCGCTTTCTCCTGAGAATTCTGGGAAGTCTAGCAGTATTTCCCAATTGGAGGTGAGAGACCATTGTCTCAGTTCCTGGGAGATACTCAACTGATAAAACAAAATGACTGTATAGACCTGAGTCCTAGCAACTCAAGGATCGGGAGGAGAAGCCACACAGGTTGCCCTGATGGAACCAGACCTCTGAAACCGGAAAAGCCACATAGAGACTCCTGCCAGAGCTGGGATGCTTCTACTACTGCTGGACACACAAGACTCTGAACCCACTGGCCTGTGGTTGCCCTGGTGTTATTGCATGTGCTTCGTGAGTTGGAAGGAGACTATATAGACTGGTGTGAGATATATGGGCTAATATCAGATTTATGACCTTGGCATGGACTGCGTTGGGATGCTTTCTCAGTGTTCCATCCCTTTTGTGTATAAACCTTTCCCTTATATCCATATGCGTGTTTATGAATTTGCTTCTCTAGTCTACCCTGACTAACATAATTGTCATGTGGAATGATAAAATATAATTAACAATACATTAAAATATGATAACTTATTTATTTTAAAATAATAGTAGGTTGTCTTAATAGTACCCTCCATTTTTACCTCTCTAGTTTGAAAAATCCATTGCCAAGTTTTCATGAAATTCATACAAAAATTCATGATTAAAAGGTTTATTTAAAAAGTTAACAAGCTGTGATGCAAGCAAGAAATTTTGAGGATAATTATTTATCAGAATACAGTACAATTTTTGCAGCCTGCTAATAAATGCCAAATGGGGATGCAACTATGCTGTAAGCATTAATCCAAAGGTATTTAGCTAAAACACCATGGGTTCTTCTTGACAGATCATTTGATGTGAGGTAGAGTTAGAAGAGCCACATTAAATCATTTACTATCCCTGCGACTAGATTTACGAAGACATTATTAAATTTCAGTAATAATTGTTCTGGCTGCTTTTCCACGTATGAAGGTAGATATCCATCACAGATACCATTGTGCTTCAAGATAGATTGTGAAATATCTCTTATGACTATGAATGTGTTGCCATTCCTCTTGAATCTGTCATCTGAGCACAGAAAACTACATGCCTTTCTGATGCAAAATGGAAGTCCATTTAAGCTCACTAATGCCTGGGATGTCAATTGTTATGGTTTTGAAGAATTCCAATTTTCCTGGATTCACGTTTCTTAGATAACAAGTTCCAATTATTTATCAATGTTTTCAGGTTTATCTTCTCATTTTGAGTTATGTACCATCAGCAAGTCCCAAAGATTTTATTTTGTCCGTATCATCATGCTCCACTTTATTTTAGGAGACAGTTTTTTCTCAATTATAATCTGAGTACTTTCCACACTGAGTGGGTAATCGACTTCCTACTCTGTTGCATTGAAACTCATGCTACTTAAAAAGACAATTACTAGCAAATATTTTATGTATCATACAATTAGTAGTCCAATCATATTAGTAAGTTGTACTATCATCTCTATCATTAATTTTAGAAATCATCTTGTTTTATTGTACAACACTATTCTGTTGCTATTCATAAAATTTGGTGTGGTTAGTATCTCTGAAATGAACAGGTTAGTCTCCTTCATGGTCTGTAATATCTGCTGAAACCTGTTCAGACTCTACAGATCTTTGAAAAGATAAGTAACTTGGCTTCCAGAATCACAGATGCACATAAGCCACTATAGCACAAAGAAGTCACAGAATACATTGCAACAATTTCAAATAGTGGTATATTAAATATATCTTCCACTTTACTAATATGAACAATTTCTATATAGTCGATCGTTGTTTACAGGCATTACAGTTGATTGTTCCCTTGAATGCTTAATCTACAATGCAATGCAATGCCATGATAATATTGAAGCCATATGCAATTTTGTATGAATTTTATAATTTCAGATCCTATTTAGCATGGAAGTTAAGAACAAACAGAAGTAAGCCCTCAATCTTTCACACTTATTCTTATATCTCACAGACCATATCCTGATATGAGAAAGAAAGGAGGGTATGATAGAAGGATGGACAGAGGAAGGGGAAAGAGAGGACATACTTAAGAAATAAAAAAATAAGTATCTCCATTTTGTTCTCAAGTTTTCTTTTTATTGCCTACAAAAGGCTACCTGACCATTCTTATGATCAGTTAGTCCTTCCCTTAACCTATAAATTATGCAATTTTCCTTCTGCTATAGTATATCAGCCAGTCTTTGAAACTCTTAGGTGAACATACTCAAATGTATTTCAAATAGTATTGCTTTAAGTAAAACTTTATTCTTCAAATTTCTCTTAATGATATTTTTATCCTATCAGTTTTTAGTATACTCATCTTGTCACATTTTTCACTGCTGCTAAATCATTATTTCCAAATGCAAGTCTGATAATGTCACTCTGATAGCCAGAACCTCAAATCAATTTCTATCAAAATGTAAGAATAATGAAAAAATTTCGTGCCATCAGAACTCTTTATTCATATGACTGTTTTACAGACCTTGAAATAAATCACTCACATCCTCTCATGTGCTGGACAATAGAGTCAATCGATCTTGAGATGCACTCTTTGTTGTTACATATACACTTTTATATATTATGTACTCTGTCTAGAATTCTTTTTCAACTTGCTTTTCATGTAATTTCTTTAATAACATTTTCATTAAATAACCAATCAGTCAGTGTTTCAATCATCCTAACAAGTTGCAGTGAACAGTCACCTACTCAGCAAATAAGTATTTCCATTTTAGGTCCTCTGAAGTGTATGCTCTGTCTGATAAAGAAAATTAATATGGCTTCAGATATACTATCTGTGACCAATAAAGAGGATAATGAATCTTTCCCACTCCTATAGGTTCTTAGAATAAGTTCTTATGAGATATATTTTGTCTGCCTTCTAATAGAATAATCGCAGTTTCCCTCTATATTGATTGTATGGTTTTAATAGTACCTATTGAATCAAAAGAGGCAATATCATTAGTGTTTTAAAAAGACACACAATGTGGACACACAATGTGGTTTCAAATAAGGAAACAAAAGACACACAAAAGACACATAATGTGTTTTCAAACGTGGAAGATAAAAGCTGCTATACAATTTTCATGCAAATCCCTTAAAATTAAATTTCAGTGTGAACTCTATCAGAAAGATAACAGGAAGCAATGAGGAAACAGTTGTGCTTTTTGAAGTTGTTGGCTGGAAATTAAACACATAGTATAGTACCCTAGCAATGAGCATAGCTTATTACTCTAAAAGAGATTATCAGCAAAACACTTAATAATATAAATTGAAGGATTCTAAGTTTTTTTATCATATATTGTTGCTTTTATTTTCCATAATATAAGACGCAAGTCATGGCTAAGCAAAGGAAAACCTTGCCAGTTCCTGCACCCTTTCATCATTTATAGAATATTTCAGTCTATGCTTGTGTCTATTGCTTCAATTTCCATAATTAATGGTTCCTTGCATTTTTGATTCTTAAAAATTGGTATTGTTTTAAATAAAGGAAATTTCTGAGCATTTCAATGTGCTGATATGAAAATGGTTCATTGAATGAAAGGCAATCAATAAAAGAAAAAATGGAATATTATCTGGTTTAAAATCAGGAAAGAAGTTTTCAGGGCTCTATCCTTTTATCATATTTATTTCATTTGTTTGTTGACCAAATAATCCAAGACTGTGGATTATATCAGGAAAAATGTGGCAACAAGATTGGAGAAATGATCATTGACTTATATGATATTCAAAAGACCCAACTAGGCAGAAATTGAGGAGAACTTAAAGCACTTACTGATGAAGATTGAATATGACAGTCTTCTCCATTTTACCCTTTCCCATGACACCTTTGGGTCTTTTCATAATTTTGTTTTATCAAACCAATTAAAACATTAATCTATTTCATTACTGCGAATATTGGTAGATTATGGGAAAATATATAAATTGCTACATGTTTACCAGAAGACTGTCAGTGCATTGGTTCCATGAGCTTAATTATTTAACTGGTTTTAAGTCTGACTTGTGACATCTCCTTTTATTCTAGCATACTACTTTCCAATTAAAAAATATCTTCTGTGCGCTTCCTTTTAATTTTCAGCTTCAAAATCTTCACATATGTCAAGGCAATAATTTACTTATTTTCTTGAGTCAGGCTTAGAGTCTTCTGTTCAACTCCTCAACCTAATCATTTTCCTCCTTCCAATAGTTGCTGCAGTAGAGGGGAAAAATCAGAAACTATAAAAATTAAGCATATGAAGAAAATTTAAAGGCTCAGCTGAAATAATGAAGAATTCTATGAGTATATTTAATGGTACCTTTCAGAAAAGTTCAAATATTAAATTATAACTTGGTGTTGCATATTTTTAATATATTCTTTTCATGATTCTAAAATCTTAATAAACTGCTTGATAAATTTATCAATAGCCTAATAAATGTACCTGCTTAGTCTTTTTAGCTACTTTTTATTTTTTGTGGGCATCACTGCTCTCCGGTGGTGGGAGTAGGAGGCCCAGCCCCACTGCTGGAATTGAACCTCCATCCCAGTGGGCTGCAGTCCTGCGCACAACCACTATGCTACCGGGACTCAGCCCTTTAGCTACTTTTCTAAAGTTAGCTTCATAGATCTATGAATCTATGCCTTTTTTAGCCATATTAAAACTTAAGAATCTTATTTGCATAATTTATCTCCTATAAGTTTGGTAAAGTGTCTGCTCTTGAGACTGTGAGATTATGGAATTGCCCAAGGACGTAAAATAGATGTAACCTCATTCTCAAGTAGAAAATTTACTTCTGTGGAAAGGAAAGACAAAATTAGCATTTCCTATTGCTCTACATATAGTAAATGAATTTCAATGATACTCGAAGACTTAATACAACAACCTAATCAACAACAATTTAAAATTCTCCTTAGTATCAGCTGAATCAGCATCATTAATGATGAGCTTAATGAGGAAGCCATATTTGATGATAATGACTTGTATTTATACTTTAAAGTGCAAAGAGGAAAAGAAGAGCAGGATAGTGTTTTAAGTCTTTTAAGACATTCTTGATTTTATTTTCAGCTATTTTTAAAAACCTTGCTATTCATAGGAATTGTTTCTTCTAGAAAGTACAAATGCTGGTGACATATGGAAATATATTTCATTATTTGATGATGCAAAAACTTATTTCCACTGCAGAAATTTTTTTGGCAGGGGCATCACTGCCCTCTGGTGGTGGGAGTGGGGGGCCCAGCCTTTGCTCCTGTGGAGCCGCTGCTGAAATTGAACCTCCATCCTAGTGGGTCGCAGTCTCACGCACAACCACTACGCCACCGGAGCTCAGTCCCACTGGAGAAATTTTTAACTCAATAGTTAAATATTGCGTAGGCAGAATTTAAATACCTTTTACTCTTTGAGTCTTTCTCACACATAGCAATGTGAATATATGTCATGAAATATTTTCATGACTAATTATGTTAGTTCATATTTACTGAGATGGATTAGGATACTGCTTAATTTAAGACTCATAATTACATAAATAATTCACCTTATTGTTTTTTAATTTAATCCATTAGCATCCCATGCTACCACCAGTTTCTCAGAGGATTCAGTAGAGCTTCTACACTAAGACAGGCTAGGAGGGATGAGCTTATGATCCACTTCTGAAAGTTTGTCCAGGAGATAATTATGGAAATCAATAAAATATTTTAATAATAGAATGCTACAATATGAACCACTCAGATTAGAAGACATTCAAACTACAACTGAGAAAAGATCTTCTCAAAGTAGAGTCAGCCTCCTTGATGCAGTAGAAGTAAAGATTTCTGAACATAACATTAGATAATGTAGTGATCCTCAACTTTAAATGTAATAGGAACAAAATCCATACTTCATCAGCACACTGAATAGTGCAGGTGTCAATTAGAGCAAAACTGAAAGACAGACCCCACAAATATCAACCTCACACACTCTAGAAAGAAATACTGCCTGGTCCAGTACCATGTTCACTACTGCTCTTGTGTTTGAGGCCATTGTCCCCATCACTGTGTTAATCCATCTCCTTGAGGGCTTTTCCTTTCCCACTGCCCTACTACTTTACTGAGCATGATATCATTTTCAAGAGACAAGTTTCTCCCAAGATCCTGCCCACAGTATGTGAGATGAAGTGCTTCTAAGGAGCAATCTGACTATTCTTCATCCCAGATAGATTTGATTTTTTTGTAGTCCATGGAAATATCAATGAGAAATCCTGTCCCAGGGGGTAATGGATAATGGGAAAGTGGGTGAGGGTTAGTGGAGGATGATGTAAGATATGGGAAAATAATCTATCGCCTATCAAGGGTTCATGAGATAAAGCGGGCATGGGAAGGAGGTGGAAGAAATGCAAAGCTGATATCGTATCAGGGCCTCAAGAGGGAAGACAATACTTTGATGGCGGCATATGTGCTTGACACATTGGAGGAATGTATTGACTGTGATAAGAGATGTAAGAGCCCCCAATAAAAGTATGTTTTAGGTCCCCAATTAGGAACATAATACCAGGCCTACACCCCAATTAGGGGAGAGTCTATATAAGCAATGTTAAGAGCTTTGTTCTGGATGGCAGCTTGTCCTACCTGGTTCACCCACCAGAATTAAAACTGCCTTCTCTTTAACATGTCCATCCTAATATCTGTACGTGAATTTCCATTAAGGTACAAAGGGAACCTTTGTACAAGTGTCTGTTGATTTGAGGTGACCATAGAACAATTTTATTGGAAAGCAATTGATTGCTCTTCTCTCTCCTCAAAGCACAGGAAATACTGACCCCTGCTTGTATGAGGCCTTCTCCATTGAATTGGGTTTTAAGATGTACACAAAAGGGGGGGGGGGTAAAATCTGACTCTGAGGCATTAGACAGGCACACAGTCATGGTAGTGAGATTAGATGATCACATGTTCTGTACTATTTGAACAGATGCCTGATTTTGTTTTGATATTTGTCCTTATCATAGGGTTCTCACACAATATTTTTCTATTTTGTGAATGACTAACTTTGCTCAGTATAGTAATGTCCAGGTCAATTCATGTCATGAGGTGCTTTGTGCTTTCATAACTGTTTTTGGGGGGTGGCAGTGGACGGAAGCTGCATATATAATGTTCTGTTTCGTGTGTGTACCAGCCTTCCCCCGATCCTCTTCTAGTGCATTTGGCAGTGTTTGAGCTTTTTCTAGATTCTTACTATCAGAGTAGGTAATTCAGGGGTGTATAACCAACAGGATTATTGCTACATCATTTGTGATTTCTATTACCTGTTGTTGCTTTTTTAGGTAGCATCATATCACTTTCAGTTGCTTTGAAATATTTATGATTCAACATCCATATGCAAGAGTTCCAGTCCCTTCACACACTCACCGGCACTTGTTGTTTTCTGCTGCTTGCTTTGTTTACTTTTAACTAGGGCTATCATGATGTGTGTAAGATGACGTTTCATTGTTGTCTTGATTTGGCTAGTGATAGCTAGGGAGTATTTTTCATTATTAGCTAATAATTTGCACGCCATTTTGGTGATCTCTCTCTTCATGCCATTTGCTCAGTTATTCATTGGATTATTTGTTGTGTTTTTTTCTTATTGAGCTGTTGAGCATTCTATAAGAGTTTGAAGATTAGACACTTGTCTGTGGTGTTATCGATAAAGATTTGTTCCCAGCTTTTTTCACTCTTCTAAGGAGCTTATTTGTCTTAGTTTCAATAAGTCCCAGGTATCTATTTCTTTAATAGTGTGCTTCCTTTATTATAGTTGTATGTATGTATATATATATTCCACAATGGAGTCTTTAAGTTTGTCCCAATTTTGTCATTACAGAACTTTAAAGCTTTGTGTTTACACTGAGGTTTCTGATCCTTATTGAGTTGGTTTTTGTGCACAGGGTGAGGTGAGGGTCCTCAGAAACCCACAGTGACAGCTCTACGCTCCCCTACAGGGTCTTTTTAAGTCAAAATTGACTCCATGGCAGTGCAGTTTTTAGTTAGAGTTTCAAAGGGTAAATTATTTAAGCAACAGCCTCTACATTTAAAATTCTGATACATTTAGATTTGCATTTTCATTAATTTGTGGTAATGTCTTGTAAATACTACCTTGCAGACTTCAAATACACACATCACAAGTCACCTTTCTGCACCCTGGTGTTACGGTGGGTTCTGGGTGGGGCTGCAATTAAAACCCAGTAGCTGCAACACAGGAGGAAGGTGTGAATTTCTGCCCCCTTAAAAATGCAGGTGCTTTGAAGCCTAGAAGGACAGCTGTATTCTGTCTCCTAAGTTTTCCAAGAATCAGACTTGAACCAATTATAGGGTTTAATTTTTAATTTTAAAGCATTTTTTAAAAATAGAAAATATCATTTTCCTTAATTATGCCAAACTAATATGCACAAACATACATCACTTTCCATCTAGAACAATTGAGTAAATATTGAGTACATAGTTCTAGAAATTTAATATTGTTAATCAAAGGTATTTTTCTGTGCTATTATTTATTATAGAAGGGGGCTGGCAATAATTTTATTGCTTTTTTTGGCTGGCCATTTTATTTTAAACATGTTCAATCACAAGTACTACAATTTTTTTTCTATCTGCAACATTAATTCTATATGAGGGGTTTTGCAAAGTTTTGAGTCTTTGAACAGACACTAAGCAGTTACACTTACTGCTCACTTACTACTGAGAGTTGATTTACTGATTCTCTTTGAATAAAGTTCCTCACCAGAACACACAAAGAAATACAGAACACTGTGAGATTTTTCCCCCAAACATATGAACAAATTAGAAACTGACTTCATTTTAGGCATAGGCAGCTCTAAAACCTCAGATTTCAACAAACTTCTATTACTGTTCTGGCAGAGAAAGGTTTTCCTTGTACATGCAGGTTAATTTAGACCTTAGGCTGAATAGTAAGCCTCCATTTGATCTAAAGCCAGCTCTAGATAGTGGCCATACAAAAGAGACGGATGGATGATCAACACTGCCTTAATGTACACACTGAACATCTCCTGTCAAGGACTCAACTTCTCCTGTAGTCAATGGAACTCTTCTTTTTTAAAAATACTTTTATCAGGGGGCTTACATCTCATCACAATCCGTATATTCATCCAGCGTGTCAAGCACATTAGCATATATGCTGCCATCATCATTTTCAAAATATTCTCTGCACAGTTGAGCTCCTGATATCAGCTTCCCATCTCTTCCCTTTCCCTCTCCCACCTCGCCCTGCCTCAACAAACCTTTGAAAAGCTATGGGTCACTATTTTTATACCTGGAATCCTCCTCCATTGTCCCTCATTCACTTTCCATTGCTCCTCCTCCTGGGAGGGTGCTGTAAGTTGATCCTTGTGATTGATTCCCCCTTTCTCTCTCCACCCTTCCGTAATCCTCCTGATGTCTCTCCTCTCATTTTGACCTAGAGGGATGTTTCTATACTGGATTCCCTGTGTTGAAGGTTCTTATCTGTAGCCATGTGCACGTTCTGGTCTAAACCAATTTTTATGGTAGAATTGAGCTCATTCTGGGGGGCGGGGAGAGGAAGCACCAAAGAACTACCTGTTTTATGGTTTTATTCTGGGATTTAGATGCCCTTTACCTGATCCCATCAACACCTCATGACCATGCAGGTTGGTGTGCTTCATCCATGTGGGCTTTCTTGCTTCTGAGTGAGATGGCCACTTGTTTTTCTGTGAGCCTTTAAGACCCCAGATGTTGTATCTTTTGATAGCCAGATACCATCAGCTTTCTTCATTACATTTGCCTATTGGCTTATGCATCCATTTTGTCTTCAGTGATCATGTCAGGAAGGTGAGCACCACCGAATACCAGGTCATTAGATGTAGTGCTCTTGCTTTGAATGTGTACTTGAGTAGGGGCTCAGTTAATGGAATTATTTTTCAATCCAGGAAATCTTTTTTTCTATACAAAGGTATTTCTATACTCTGTTTCATCACCATAAACACATTACTTATTTATTTTGTCTCCTCTACTTCTTTCTCAGCCTTGTCCGCATGGAGTTCATGCATCATATGCTAGCTGGAGACTATCAAACACTTACAGTTAAAAACAAGAAGAGGGAAGTTGGGATATCAAAGAGCTCTGGATCCAGAATTGTGTAGATCAAAGTTACAAAGGAACGTGATAGGATGCCCCAGCTCCCAGTAGTTGACAGGCTTAAGAATAACGATTCCAGAATTAGATGTGCATCAAGGCACGTGGGAAGGCTGAGACAGGCAAGGAAAGAGAAGTTCCCAATGTCTCCATAATAAAAAGGCCACATCCCTATGGATGCATCATCAGGCTGTAATCTTATTATTAGACTGAGCCTTATTTCTATCTCCAAAAAACCAAAAACCAAATTAACTTACGTTGAGTCAACGTAGATTTCTAGCACCAATCAGATTGACATAAGACCTAACCATCACTACCCTCAATGACAAAGGAAAATTAATTTTGTGGCCTAGATATCTTCTATAATATACTTTATTTGGAATATGTATTCTACAGAAACTTAAATAGAAGTAAAGGAGTGAGGGTGAAGGAATGAAGGAAGCAAAGAAAAGAGGGAGAGAAGTAGAAGGAGGTAGGAAAGAAGGAAAGGATGGAATACACATATATATATATATAGAGAGAGAGAGAGAGAATTTGTATGATTTATAATTTATTTATATAACTAAAATTTATAATTCATTTATTTATAATAAATAAATTTCTAACTGGTTGCATTCTTACATGCTACATTAAATCTTTGCATAGTAAGTACCCTCTATATTCAACCAGACCTGTTTCTCCTCTGTGGTACTTCTCAGATGTCTTGAAATGGGACAAGAGGAGCACTATTGTTAGTTCTACGAAGTCAAGTACAACTTATGGGGACACTATGAACAACAAGAAAAACCCTCGGTCATTCTCACAATTTTTACTGTTTCAGCTCATTATTTCATGCAAAATGTCAATCTATATCATTAATATGAGTACTGGACCATTTATAATAAGTAAATAATATCAAATTTTGAACTTTCAGGGATTTCCAAGCAAAGGATGAAAATTATAAAATAATATTCAACACTATTTATGAGCTGAGACCATAAAGACTTCAGGAGCTATTTTCTGAGTGTCTCTGCTTGTCCTCCTGCTGTGAATCATGTAAGAGGCCAAGTGTTGAGACGTCAGGGTCAAACTATGAATTATTGTGGATCATTAAGTCACATCAGAGAAAATGCTGCCCTGGAGAGATTTTAGATACCAAGCAGACCTTATATATAAAAGAAATAACTTTTGCTGTATTAAATCACTGAGATTTAGGATTGTGCATTTCTTTAATGTACTTTTCCCTAGCCAGAGTAATAAACAAAGTTTTTGGTACTTGAGGTATACCCTCTCACATAAAGAATTATAACATGAATTTAGATTATAGAATATTTTATAAGTTAGATTTAGCTATTCCAGTACTAGATTATGACATCATTAACATAACTTTGTTGTGATTATAGTGTAGCCATTTATTGTTTCAAAGAAAATATTTTCTCAGGATATGTGATGTAATTTTAGCTGTTTTCTAATTTAATCTTAACCCAAACATTATAAAACATAGCTTTTTGGCTGAGCCCCAGTGGCGTAGTGGTTGTGCGCGGGACTGTGGCCCACTGGGATGGAGGTTTGATTCCGGCTCCCAGGAGCAAAGGCTGGGCCTCCTACCCCCACCACCAGGGCAGTGATGCCTAAAAGAATAAAAAAAATAAACAAAAAATAAACCTAGCGCCCAAAACATAGCTTTTTTAGCTAAGAAAATTAAAACTCAAATATTAAGCAATTATCTAAATATAACATAAGTTTTCAGATTCAAAGATCATATTTGTGGTTTAAATAAATAAATTTAAGTAACATATATTAGTAATTTTTAATTTATTTTTGTTTTATTCCCTTCCAGATAATGCTGAACTATAGTCTATACAATACCAAATTTGAAGTCATTCCTGTCCCTGATTCAATCTACCCAAGGAAACATATCACTTATGATTCAAATATTTTAATTTGGGGATAGTTTCTCTACTTACCAACCTCTGTCTAGGCATTACCTGAAAGCTTATGATGAAGGGATTATGTCAAATATTTTGGTAATTTCTTTTTTCTTGCTGTCTCATGTCTTCAAAGAATCAACACATGATAAACATGTGAAATGAGTGAGAGTCAATTCCTTGCATGTTGAATCACTGGATTTATTTAGCATTGTGGATACAACATAAATCTGACATACAAACACAATATTAAATTCTTTTGACCTTGAACCATTTTGCACAGTTCTATGTGTATATGTGTAATTTTGAATCTCCATCTCAAAAAAGTTGTTTGCTTTAAACCAGAAAATTCACTGCTTTAAACCAGAAAACTACATCTCTCTAAAGTGTTTGAACATTGAACTGTAATTATTTTAATATACTGTTGCATTATCTGTTTATACATACTAATTGAAGAAGTCAATAGTTACATTTTTGTTTAAATGGAATAAAGATAAATTTAAGACAAAAATATTGTGTTTTGATAGCTTTACCAAATATGTTTCTTGCACCAAAATGAGAGAGGAGACATTTTAATTACTGAGAACAAAGAGGAAGCTATACTCTAAATTATTGTATTTAATTTTTACAAGCACACTAAGACCCAATTACTATTATAATTTTAAATT